>ML101437.1:0-15691 GCA_003697995.1 Taxidea taxus jeffersonii
TAGTATTTATATAGTTCATATTGCTGTGGACTGAATTGTGTCCCCTATAAATTGATATGTTGAAGCTGTAACGCCTAAGTCAGTATAAATGGAGATAGAGCCTTTAGGAGTTAATAAAGTTAAATGAGGTCATAAGTGTGGGGCCCTAGTCTGATCGATAGGGCTGGAGCCCTTAAGAGAAGAAGAGGAGGCACCAGAGCTCACTCTCCCCATGCACATGCACCAAGGAAAGGTCGTATGATGACATAGTAGGAATATGGATGTCTACAAGCCTTCACTGAAATCCAGAACCTTTATTTGGACTTTTACAGCCTCCAGAACTATGAGAAAGTAAATTTCTCTTGTTTAAGCCTCCTAGTCTATATATTTCATTATGGCTGCCCAAGCAGAGTAATAATGTACTATATACTGAGGGCTGGTTTTAGAGATTTATGTGAATGAATTTTTTTGCATTCAAAACAACCCTAACAGGCAGGTGCTATGGTTACTGTTTCCATTTTACAGATAAGGAAATTGAAGCACATTTATGGTTAACTAACTTGCCCAGTGTCACCCAGTTAGTAAATAATGGAGGCAAGATTTGAATCCCAGCAGTCTAGTGCCGTGGTCCCTTTTTCTAATCACCATTCCACACTGTTTCAGTAGACTCCAAAGACAGAAAAACATAAATAGCAGAACTCAGGAAAAAAAACCCACCATAAGAAGAAAGTTCTAGTGAAATAGTAGAAAAAGTAAAAATGCAATCTATAGAATTTTCAGCAATCAAAATGAGGTGCTTGTATCTTTTATTAAAATATTTGAGTGGTTACAATTTTTTCCCACCAAATAAGCTAAGTTGGGGTGGATCCTTTATTGTTTATTTTGTTTTCTATTTTTAGATACACAGTTTATTAAAGGATTAATAAAGTTCAGGATTTGTTTCCCACGTATTCTGTTTTTTTTTTTTTTTTTTGCATCTCATATTCTTGCTAGGAGTTTGATTTGGAAGTTTTTAAAAAAACTGTTTTTTGGGTTTTTTTTTTCCTATGTTTTTGTTGTTTAGATAGAAGTCTAACCAAAGGGTAATAGTTCTAAGTGTCTCATTTGACATCCCAAATTCAGTTTGCCTTTACAGGATCAGAACTTAGAGTTGAAAGGAACTTTATTTTTTTATTTTTTTAAAAGATTTTATTTATTTATTCGACAGACAGAGATCACAAGCAGGCAGAGAGGAAGGCAGAGAAAGAGAGAGGGGGGAAGCAGGCTCACTGCCGAGCAGAGAGCCCAATGCGGGACTCGATCCTAGGACCCCGGGATCATGACCTGAGCCCAAGGCAGAGGCTTTAACCCACTGAACCACCTAGGTGCCCTGAAAGGAACTTTTAAAGTCTGGCCTCTCTATTACAGAATGTATAGACTGGTATTGGACATATAGGAACATAAAGGCGAGAATTGAAACTTGCAGTATTTGAGATTATATGGAAAACAACTTAAAATGTATCCTTTTTCATATTACCTTTAATTAGGAAAAAAATTCTTTTATATGGTAATTGAAATCAGTATTCCTCTGACTTCTAATAGCCCTTGCCATTACATGATTCTTGACATGCAGGTAACAGAAAGCCCATTTCAAAATGGCTTAAAGTAAAAGAAATTTAATCAGCTCAGTAAAGTCCTAGCATAGATTGGAGTCCAGCTAAGCTTTTTCTTTGTGTCTTTTCTCTGTTTTCCTGTGTGTGTTGATATCATCAGACTGGCTTCTTAGCAGGGTGGCTGCCTCAGCTCGAAGCTTTATATGTTCATATTACCACATCTGTAGAAAAGAGAACACGTAGAAAAGGGGGAGCACTTGAGTTTCTTAGAAACTTCATAGACAGACTCATTGTTTCTTATGTGCCCATTCTTGAACCAAATGCTATTCCCCGAAGGGTGGCATATATTCCTTTGGTTTTACCCAGTTATGGCAAACTCTTGAAGCTAGTGAGTGAGAGGAAGGAACTGTTGTTGGGTGTAAATTAGCACTGGTATTAATTCTTCCAACAGTGATTCATGGAATGAATTCTTTTAACTTAGACATCCTGGAGAATAAAAAGTTTTATTATGGATAGGTCTTTTTGTATTTAAAAGAAAGAATTTTGATTTGGAAAAGACTGTTACTAACTTTGCAATGCTTTTTGAAGTATACTTTTATTTTCTGTATGTGTGTCTATGTATGTGCCTTTATGTATGTGTGTGTATAAATTCTTTTTGCTATTTTCAACTTAACTGGGTTATGACTTAAAATATTTTGTCAAGGATTTTTGCATTTGTATTTTGCATTCATATTCTGTATTTTTCTTGCATTATCTTTGTCTTGTTTTGGTATCAGGGTAATATTGGCTTCATAAAATGAATTTGGAAGTGTTCTCTGCTCTTCATATTTCTGGAAGAGATTGTTTTAACATTGACGTTATTTTCTGCTTTAGTATTGGTAAAACTCACCAGTGAAGCCATTGGCATCTGGAGATTTTTTTTTTTCTGGGAGCTTCTTAAACTGCAAATTCAGTTTCTCCATCAGTAAGGACCAATCAGTTTATCTATAGTTGGCTCTTTAACAATACAGTTTTGAATTGCATAGGTCCACTTACATGCGAGTTTTTTGGAAAATTCAGTATAGTACTATACTCTAGAAAGTAGTATACTTTCTCTTACGATTTTTTTTTCAAGTTTTTATTTAAATTTTGGTTAGCTAACATACAGTGCAATATTGGTCTCATGAGTAGAATCCAGTGATTCATCACTTAAAACACCCACGGCTCATCACAAGTGCAGTCCTTAAATACCCATCATCCATCTAGCCCATGCCTCACCCACTTCCTTTCATCAACCCTCAGATTGTTCTCTAGCATTAAAAGAGTTTTTTTTTTTAGGGGTGCCTTGGTGGCTCAGTGGGTTAAAGCCTCTGCCTCCGGCTCAGGTCATGATCTCAGGGTCCTGGGATTGAGCCCCGCATCGGGCTCTCTGCTCAGCGGGGAGCCTGCTTCCCCCTCTCTCTGTCTCTGCCTGCCTCTCTGCCTACTTGTGATCTCTGTCTGTAAATACATAGCATCTTTTAAAAAAAAAAAAAGTTTATTTTATTTATTTATTTATTTATTAAAAGATTTTATTTATTTGAGAGTGATATAATGAGAGAACACGAGCAGGGCAGAGAGGGAGAAGCAGGCTCCGGACTGAGCAGGGAGCCCTACAATGGGACTTGATCCCAGGATCCTGGGATTATGACACAACCTGAGCTAAAGGCAGCTGTTTATTGTTTGGTGGCAGCTGTAGTGATAATCCCTTTTAATTCTTAATAGTAGTAATTCATGTTTGTTCTTTTTCTTTGTCAGTCCTACTAGAAGCTTGGTTTCATTGATCTTTTTAAATAATTTATCATGGTTCACTTTATTTTTTTTTATTCAAGTAATATTAATGTAGAGTGTTATACTAGTTTCAGGTGTACAATATAATGATACAGAAATTGTATACATTATTCAGTGCCCATCATGATAAGGGTACTATTAATCCTCTTCACCTATTTCACCCCCACCCCCACCTACCTCTTTTCTGTCAACCATCAGTTTATTCTCTATAGTTAAGAGTTTGTTTCTTGGTTTACCTCTTTTTTTCTCCCCCGCCCATGTTCGTTTGTTCTGTTTCTTAATTTCCACATAGGAGTGAAATCATGATGTTTGTCTTTCTCTGGCTGACTTTCTTCGCTTAGCATTATATCATCTAGAGCCATCTATGTTGTTGTAAATGGCAAGATTTTATTCTATTTTTATGGCTGAGTAATATTCTATTGTATATATATATGCCATATCTTTTTTTATCCACTTATCTGTCTGTGGATACTTGGGTTGCTTCCATGTCTTGGCTATTATCAGCAATTCTGCAGTAAACATAGGGGTGTATTTATCTTTTCAAATTTGTTTTCATTTTCTTTGGGTAAATAGCCAGTAGTAGAATTACTGGATCATGTAGTAATTCTGTTTTCAATTTTTGAGGAACCTTCATACTGTTTTCTACAGTTGGCTGCACCAGATTGTATTTCCACTAATAGTACTTGAGGGTTCCATTTTCTCCACATCCTTGCCAACTCTTGTTATTTCTTGTGTCTTTGGTTTTAGTCATGATAGGTGTGAGGTGATAATCTCATAGTGGTTTTGTTTTGTGTTTCCCTGATGATGAGTGATGTTAAACATCCTTTCATGTGTCTGCTGGCCATCTATATGTCTCCTTTGGAGAAATAGCTATTTGTTTATCTTTTTCTATTTTCTTTATGTTTTCAGTTTGATTTTTGCTTTTTACCATTTTCTTTCTTCCACAGACTTGGGTTGATTTAGCTTTAATTTTCTTCTTTAATTGGAAGCCTAGAGTATGGATTTGAGATCCTCTTTTCCAGTGTAAGCATTTAATGCTATAAATTAACTGTGAGATGTTGCTTTAGTTATATCCCAAAGATTTTGATATGTTATGTTTTAGTTTTCATTTAATTCAATATGTTTTAAAATTTCCTTTGAGAAACCATCTTGCACTGTTTTCGGGAATGCAAACTCGTGCAACCATCCTGGAAAGCAGTATGTAGGTTCTTCAAAAGGTTAAAAATAGAACTACCCTATGACCCAGCAATTGCACTGCTAGGTACTATATGAAGGATACAAAAATACTAATTTAAAGGGATACTTGCACCCTACTCTCTGTAGCAGGATTGTTTGCAATAGCCAGATTATGGAAAGAGCCTAATGTTCATCACTTGATGAATGGATGAAGAAGATATGGTGTAGATAGTACACGATGGTGGAGGAGTAGGAGGTCTTAGTTTTGTCTGGTCTCAGGTTGAGCTAGATAGCTATCAGATCATTCTGACCACCTGTGAACTCAACCAGAGATCTAAGAAAAGAATTGCTGCCATTCTGCAAATAGTAAAGTGACCACTTTCTGCAAGGTAGGAGGTGCAGACAAGTGAATCTGAGGTGATACTTGGGAAGATAAACCACAGGTGGGGGGGATCCTCTGTAACCCAGCTATGGAAAGTGATATAACAGTGGAGTGCAAAATCAGAACTTGTGCAAGTTTGCTCCACTGGGGGACATCCCTGCCTGAAAGGCTGTCAGGTGGTAAAGCAGGGTGGAATCCTAGGTGGAACAGTGTGGTTTCAGGATCCCTAGGGTCACAGAAAGACCGGGGTTGCCTGAGTGCAGCAGAGTTCCCAGGTGTCCAAGTGGGAAAGCCGGCTGCAATCAGATGAGCCCAGGAGGGGGCTTTTAGCTCGCTCTTGTTGTAAACCGTGAACCTCTGCACAGTTGGGTGACTGCTCTCAGAGCAAGGGCCCAGCAAGTGGCAGAACCACAGTGAGACCCCCTTCCTTGGGAAGAGCGGCACAGATGCACATTGCAGGAGTTAGCAAGGTTTGGAGATGCAAATGGGGCTTGCATGACTGAAATAGAAATGCTTGGTCACAGGCTGAGTGAGCACAGAGTGCAGATGGAGTCCAGGAAGATAAGGGAGTGATTGACTGTTTTTCCCTGAGATTGCCTGAAGAGTGGGGCCCTGAGCTTTCAGCTCTGGGTCTAGTGATTGGGAGGCCGCCATTTTCATTCTCATCCTCTACAGTGGCTCAGAAAGCCTTCAGGGAACAAAAGCCACATAGAGCAGTCCTGAGGACCTTCCTTAACCAGGCCCCCTGGCAAGGGTGGTGCGGTTCTGTCTGGGGCAAAGAAACCTGAGAATCAGTGCCTCCCCCAGAAGATCAGCAAGAACATCAAGCCAAGACCCAGTTCACTAGTCACATAGAACTGTAAAACTCCAGTGCTAGGGGAAAATAGTATATAGAATTCATAGTTTTTTCCCTCACGATTCTTTAGCTTTCAATTTTAGTATTTTTCCTTTTTCAACTAATTTCTTATTTTATTAACTTTTTTTTTAATCTTTCAGAATTTTCATCTTGTCATTTACATTCTATCCTTTCATTCATTGTATTTAATTTTATATATATGTGTGTGTGTGTGTGTGTGTGTGTATATATATATATATATAATTATTTCTTTCTTCCTTTACAATTTTGGGATGCAGTGTCTTCTAACAGACCAAAATACACCCTGAATCTAGTGTATTGCTCTATTCTTTTCACCTGTCTGATCATATTTTCTTTCTTCTTCTTCTTTTTTTAAGTGTTTTTAAATTTTCCTCTTTACAGTTACATTCTGTCCTTTCAATGTATTTAATTTTATTTTTGTATCTATATGTTTCTCTTCCTTTACAGCTTTGGGATGTAATTTCTTCTACCAAACAGACCAGAATATACTCCGGAAATAGTGTTTTGCTCTGTTCTGTTCATCTGTCTATTTATAGTCCTTTTTTTAAAAAAGATTTTATTTATTTATTTGACAGAGATCACAAGTAGGCAGAGAGGCAGGCAGAGAGACAGGAAGGGAAGCAGGCTCCCTGCTGAGCAGAGAGCCCAATGCGGGGCTTTATCCCCGGGCCCCCAGGGAAAGAACCCTGACCAAAGGGCAGGGCTTTAACCCCACGGACCCCCCCGGGCCCCCTTATTGCCTTTTTTTTTTTTTTGGCTTTTAATTTTCATTTTTACGGTTACATTCTGCCCTTTCATTTTATTTAATTGTATTTTTGTACATACATAAGTTTTTTTTTTTTCTTTGTAAATTTTGGGAATCTAGTTTTCTATCAAACAGACTGAAATATACACAGGACCCAGTATATTGTTCTGTTCTGTTCACATGGCTGATTATATTCTCTCTCTCTCTCTCTGTCTCTCTTAAATTTTTATTGTTTTTTTTTTTTCTTCTGGTTTTTGGGCCTTTTCTGATATGTTTAGTGTGTATTTCTCTGGGGTTGTTGATGCCCTTTTGGTATTTTATTCTCTTGTTCATCTTTTCCTCTCTGGACAGATGACAAGATGGAAAAACTCACCTCAAAAAAAAGTAAGAGGCAGTACTACTGACTGCCTGGGAGGTAACCAGTATGGATATAAGTAAGATATCAGAACTAGAGTTCAGAATAATGACTACAAAGATTCTAGCTGGGCTTGAAGAAAGCATATAAGACACTAACACATCCCTTTCTAGAGAAATAAAAGAATTAAAATCTAATCAAGTCAAAATAAAAAAGGCTATTAATGACAATAAAAATGGAGGCTCTAACTATTAGGATAAATGAGGTAGAGGAGAGAATTAGAGGTATAGAAGACAAAATGATGGAGAAGAAGCCAAGAAGAGAGATTAACAACTACTGAACCATAAGGGGAGAATTTGAGACAAGTGATATCATAAAGCAAAATAATATTAGAATACATGAGTTCTCAGGAGAATAGGAAAGAAAGAGACAGAGGGAGGCAGAAAATATATTGGAGCAAATTAGAGCAGAGAACTTCCCTCATCTGGGGAAGGAAACAGGCATTCAAGTCCAAGAGGCATAGGGAACGCCTTCAAAGTCAATAAAAAGAGGTCAACACCTCGACATATAATAATGAAACTTGCAAATCTCAGAGACAAAATCCTGAAAGCAGCTCGAGATAAGAGGTCTATACCTTACCAGGGTAGACACATTAGATTGGTAGCAGACCTGTCACAGAGACTTGGTAGGCCAGAAAGGACTGGCATGATATATTCAGGGTACTAAATGAGAAAAAATATGCAACCAAGAATATTTAATAGGATGTCATTCAAAATAGAATGAGTGATAAAAAGCTTCCAGGACAAACAGAAACTAAAAGAATTTGTGATCACTAAACCAGTCCTGAAAAAAATATCAAAGGGGATCCTTTAAGCAAAGAGAGAGCCCAAAAGTAACACAGACCAGAAAGAAGCAGACATAATATAAAGAAACAGTGACTTTATAGGTAATACAGTGGCACTAAATTCCTATCTTTCAGTAGTTACTCTGGATGTAAATGGGCTAAATGCTCCAATCAAAAGACTCGGGGTATCTGATTGAATAAAAAAGGAAAACCGTCGATATGCTATCGGCAAGAGACTCATTTTAGACCCAGAGACACCTCCAGATTGAAAGTGAGGAGGTGAAAACCATTCATCATGCTAATCGACATCAAAAGAAAGCTGGGGTAGCAATCCATTTATCAGAGAAATTAGATTTTAAGCCAAAGACTAATAAAAGATGAAGAAGGACAGACACTATATCATAATTGAAGGATCTATCCAACAAGAAGATATAACAGTTACAAATATTTATGCCCCTAACATGGGAACAGCCAATTATATAAGCCAATTAATAACAAAAGTAAACTCATTGATAGTAACAAAATAATAGTAGGGGACTTTAATACCTCCCTCACTGCAGTGGATAGATCACGTAAGCAGAAGATCAACAAGGAAACAAGGGCCTGATTTTTATATATTATATATAACACATACATAATATATGTTACACACATATATATAACAATATATTCAGAGCATTCTGTCCTAAAGCAGCAGAATACACATTCTTCTTGAGTGCTCATAGAACATTGTCCAGAATAGATCACATCCTGGGTCAACAAATCAGGTCTTAACCGGTACCAAAGATTGGGATCATTCCTTGCATATTTTCAGATCACGGTGCTTTGAAACTTCAACTCAGTCACAAGAGGAAATTTGGAAAGAACTCAAATACTTGGAGGCTAAAGAGCATCCTACTAAGGGATGAATGGGTCAACCAGGAAATAAAAGAAGAATTCAAAAATTCATGGAAACAAATGAAAATGTAAACACAAGTATTCAAAATCTTTGGGATGCAGCAAAGGTGGTCCTAAGAGGGAAGTATATAGCACTACAAGCCTTTCTCAGGAAACAAGAAAGGTCTCAAATACACAAGCTAACCTTACACCTAAAGGAGCTGGAGAAAGAACAGCAAAGAGCCTAAACCCAGCAGGAGAAGAGAATTAATAAGACTAGAACAGAAATCAGTGAAATAGAAACCAAAAACTAGGAGCTTGTTCTTTGAAAGAATTAATAAGATTGATAAACGCCTGGCCAGACTTATCAAAAAGAAAAAAGAAAGGGCCCAAATTAATAAAATTATGACTGAGAGGAGAGATCACAACCAACACTGAAGAAATACAATTATAAGAACATATTATGACCAACTATATGCCAACAAATTAAGTAACCTGGAAAAAATGGATGTGTTCCTAGAGATGTATGAACTACCGAAACTGAAACTGGAAGAAATAGAAAATCTGAACAGCCCCACAACTAGCAAGGAAATTGAAGCAGTAATAAAAAAATATCCTAACAAACAAGAATCCAGGGTTGGATGGCTTCCCAGGGGAATTCTACCAAACATTTCATTAATAAATTCTTCTGAAGCTCTTTCAGAAACTAGAAATGGATGGAAATCATTCAAATTCATTCTCTGAGGCCAGCCTTACTTTGATCTCAAAAGCAAAGACCCCACCAACAAAGGGAATTACAGACCAATATCCCTGATGAACATGAATGCAGAAATTCTCAGCAAGATACTACCCTGTAGGATCCAACAGTACATTAAAAGGGTTACTCACCACGACCAAGTGGGATTTATTCCTGGGCTGCAAGGATGGTTCAGCATCTGCAAATCAATCAGTGTGATACACTACATACATAAAAGAAAGGGCAGGAACCATATGATCCTCTCAATAGATGCAGAAAAAAGCATTTGACAAAGTACAGCATCTGTTCTTGATGGAAACTCTTCACAGTGTAGAGATACATACAGGGAACATAACAATATCATAAAAGCCATCTATGAAAGGCCACAGTGAGTATCATTCTCAGTGGGGAAAAACTGAGAGCTGGGATGTCCACTGTCACCACTGTTGTTCAGTAACAGTACTAGAAGTCCTAGCCTCTGCAGTCAGACAAGAAAAAGAAATAAAAGGCATCCAAATCAGCAAAGAAGTCAAAGTCTCACTCTTGGGGCGCCAGGGTGGCTCAGTGGGTTAAAGCCTCTGCCTTCGGCTCAGGTCATGATCTTGGGGTCCTGGGATCGAATTCCGCATCGGGCTCTCTGCTCAGCGGGGAGCCGGCTTCCTCCTCCCTCTCTCTCTCTCTGCCTGCCTCTCTGCCTACTTGTGATCTCGGCCTGTCAAATAAATAAAAACTTAAAAAAAAAAAAAGTCTCACTCTTTGCAGATGGCATGATACTCTTAAGTGGAAAACCCAAAAGGCTCCACCCCAAAATTGCTAGAACTCACGCAGGAATTCAGCAGACAGGATATAAAATCAGTGCACAGAAATCCATTGTATTTCTATATGCCAACAATGAGAAGAAATGGAAATTAAGGAATTGATCCCATTTATAATTACACCCAAAAGCATAAGATACCTAGAAATAAACATAACCAAAGAGGCAAAGGATCTATACTTAGAAAACTATAGAACTGTCATGAAAAAAATTGAGGAAGACACAAAGAAGTAGAAAAACAAACGTTCCATGCTTATGGATTCCAAGAACAAATATTGTTAAAATGTCTGTGCTGTGCAAAGCAATCTATACATTCAGTGCAATCCCTACCAAACTACCATTAACCTTTTTTCACAGAGTTGGAACAAATAATCCTAAAATTGTATGGAATCACAAAAGACCCTGAATAACCAATGACATACTGGACCAGATGGACTTAACAGATGTATTGAATGTTGAAAAAGAAAACCAAAGCTGGTGGCATCACAGTGCTGTACTTCAAGCTCTATTACAAAGCTGTAATCATCAAGACAGTATGGTACAGGTACAAAAACAGACACATAGATCAGTGGAACAATATAGAGAACCCAGAAATAGACCCTCAGCTTTATGGCCAACTAATCTTTGACAAAACAGGATGGAATATCCAGTGGAAAAAAGAGTCTCTTCAACAAATGATGGGAAAATTGGACAGCCACATGCAGAAGAATGAAACTGGATCATTGTCTTACACCATTTACAAAGATAAACTCAAAGTGGAAGAAAGACCTAAATGTGAGACAGGAATCCATCAAAACCTAGAGTAGAACACAGGCAGCAACTTCTTTGACCTTGGCCATAGCAACCTCTTGCTAGAAACTTCTCCAAAGACAGGGGAAACAAAAGCAAAAATGAACTATTGGAACTTCATCAAGATCAAGCAAAGGAAAGAGTCAAGAATACTAAAAGGCAACCTGTGGAATGGGAGAAGATATTTGCAGATGATATATTGGATAAAGCACTAGTATCCAAAATCTATGAAGAACTTATCAGACTCAATACTCAAAAGAACAAATAATCCAATCAAGAAATGGTCAGAAGACATCAAGAGACATTTCTCCAAAGAAGATATCCAAATCACCAACAGACACATGAAAAAAGACTCAATATCACTTGGCATTAGAGAAATACAAGTCGAAAACCACAATGAGATACCACCTCATGCTGGTCAGAATGGCTAAAATTAACAAGTCAAGAAATGACAGATGTTGGCGAGGATGTGGAGAAAGGGGAACCCTGATACACTGTTGGTGTGAATGCAAGCTGGTGTAGCCACTCTGGAAAACAGTATGGTGGTTCCTCAGAAAGTTGAAAATAGAGCTACCCTATAACCTAGCCATCATACTACTGGGTACTTACCCCAAACATAGAAATATAGTCATCTGAGGCACCTGCACCCTACCCCAGTGTTTATAGCAGCAGTGTCCACAATAGCCCAACTGTGGAAAGAGCCCAAATGTCCATCAACAGATGTTCATCAACAGACATCCATCCCAGATGTCCATCAACAGAATAGTACACAGCCATCAAAAAATGAAATCTTGCCATTTGTAATGACATGGATGGAACTAGAGGGTATTATGCTAAGTGAAATAAGTCAATCAGAGAAAGACAATTCTCATATGATCTTCTGGAATTTAAGAAACAAAGGATCGGGGCGCCTGGGTGGCTTAGTGGGTTAAAGCCTCTGCCTTCGGCTCAGGTCATGATCCCAGGGTCCTGGGATCGAGCCCCGCGTCGGGCTCTCTGCTCGGCAGGGAGCCTGCTTCCCGCCTCTCTCTGCCTGCCTCTCTGCCTACTTGTGATTTCTCTATGTCAAATAAATAAATAAAATCTTAAAAAAAAAAAGAAACAAAGGATCATAGAGGAAGAGAAGGAAAAATAAGAGAAGACAAGATCAGAGAGGGAGACAAACTGTAAAAGACTCTTTCTTTTTAAAAGTTTTTATTTATTTATTTGACAGAGACACGGCGAGGGAGGGAACACAAGAGGGGGGAGTGGAAGTGGGAGATGGAGAAACAGGCTTTCTGCTGAGCAGGGAGCCTGATACGCGGGACTGGATTCCAGGACCCTGAGATCATGCCTGAGCTGAAGGCAGATGCTTAACAACTGAGCCACCCAGGCGCCCCCGTAGGAGACTCTTAATCATAGGAAGCAAACTGAGGGTTGCTATAGGGGTTTGGGGTAGGGGGATGGGATAACTGGGTGATGGACATTTAGGAGCACACACTTTATGATGAGCACTGGGTATCATATAAGACTGATGAATCACTGACCTCTAGGTCTGAAACCAGTAATAGAGTATATGTTAATTTAATTAATTAATTAATTCTTAAAGATTTTATTCATTTATTTATTTGAGAGAGCGAGCGCGAGCTTAGGCAGACAGAGTGGTAGGCAGAGGCAGAGGGAGAAGCAGGTTCCCTGCCAAGCAAGGAGCCTGATGTGGGACTCGATCCCAGGATGCGGGGATCACGACCCGAGCCGAAGGCAGCCGCTTAACCAACTGAGCCACCCAGACGTCCCTGTTAATTTAATTTAAATTAAAAATAAATTTAAACAAATGTGTATATATACAAGGGGATATCAACCAACCATAAAAAAGAATGAAATCTTGCCATTTGAAATGATTTGGTTGGATCTGGAGAGTATTACACTAAGCGAAATAAGTCAGTCAGAGAAAGACAAGTACCATATGGTCATCAAGTACCATGATGTGGATATTAAGAAACAGAACAAAGGAACATGGAGGAAGAAAAAAAAAGGTAAACCAAGAAACAAACTCTTAACTATAGAGAATAATCTGATGGTTACCAGAGAGGAGGTTGTTGGGGGGATGGGTGAAATAGGTGATGGGGATTAAGGCGTGCATTTGCTGTGATGAGCACTGGGTATTGTTTGTAAGTGCTGAATCACTGTATTGTACACCTAAAACTTAATAGTACACTGTTCACTAACTGGAATTTAATTAAAAAAACAGAAGCACATGGGAAAAACCATGTACTTTTCCACTTGGGAAAAAAAAAGTATTTTCCATTAGTAAGTTGTTTCATTTTCAAACATTTAGAGATTTTCTTTTTATCTTTCCATTACTGAAATTTAGTTTACTTCTATTATGGTCAGAGAGTGTGCTATATTTTAGTGTTTTTTTTTTTTTTAAGATTTTATTTATTTATTTGACACAGAGCAAGAGAACACAAGCAGGGGGAGTGGCAGAGAGATAAGCAGGCTCCTTGCTGAGCAAAGAGCCTGATGTGGGGCTCAATCCCAGGACCTGGGATCATGACCTGAGCCGAAGGCGGATGCTTAACCAACTGAGTCATCTGGACACCCCTGTATTTTACTTCCTTTAAATTGTTTAAGGTTTACTTTATGATCCAGAATATGGTCTATCTATCTTGGTGAATGTCCCATTTGTGTTTAAAAAGAACCTGTACAAGTGTCATCTGCTGATACTGGGTAGAATGTTCTATTGATGTTAGATCCCATTGGTTATTAGTGGGGTTGTTCAGGCTTCTCTGCTTGCTAAATTTCTGTCCAGTAGTTCTATCACTTCCTGAGAGAACGGTGTCAAAGTCCTCAATTGTAATTTTGGATTTTTCTCTTAGCCCATTCAGTTCAGTCAGTTTTTGCTTCTTATATTTCATTTATTCATATGTATTTGTTAAGTGTTTACACATTTAGGATTGTTTTTATGTCTTCTTGGTAGCACCACCAAACCCCTAATACCAAAACCAGACAACAGTATTACAAGGAAAGGAAAATGTAGACCAGTGCCTGTCATGAATATAGACACAAAAATCTTTAGCCAAATCTTAGTAAATCTAATTCAGGAATACCTCAAATTAATAATACCTTATGACTATTGCATGGTTCATTTAATATTGAGAAGTTGATCAGTGTAATTGAAAATATTAAGGGGGAGCATGTGGGTAGCTCAGTCGGCTAAGCGTCTGCTTTCAGCTTAGGTTATAATCTTGGGGTCCTGGGATTGTGCCCAACATAGGGCTCCCTGCTCAGGGGGAGCCTGCTCTCCCTCTCCCTCTGCTGCTCCCCCTGCTTGTGCTCGCCTGCTCTCTCTCAAATAAATAAATAAAATCTTTAAAAAAATAATATTGAGGGAATCAAAGAAAAACCCTTATGATCATTTCAGTAGATGCAGACAACTGGTTTAGCAACACTCAAGATTGATCCATGATTAAAGTTCTCAGGTAACTGGCATAGAAGGGAACTTAGACTCAGTATGATTAAAGAAAGGCATTAAAACACACAGACACACAGATACCCCAAGATAAAACAAATGGAAAAAGTTTGCCACATTCTTAATATTTGAACATGAGATGTTTCCCCCTAAGATTATGAACTAGGCAAGGATGTGTGCTCTCTTACTTTTGTGTAGCAGTGGAGTTGAGGTCCTAGCCAGTACACTAAAGTAAGAAAAAGACAAAAGAGGTGTAAAGATTGGAAATGAAGAAGCACAACTTGTAGCTAATGAGATTGTCCATGAAGAAAATCTTAAGGAATCAACACCAACAAAGTGCTTGATTGAATAAAATTTAGTAAGGTCATGGTACAAGTTCAATGTACAAAATAAATTGTATTTCTATATACTAGCAATAAACACAGTGTCATTTAAAAATCGTATCATTTGCAATCAATTCAAAAAATACGAACTGCATGTGGATGAATTTAACAAAATAGGTGCAGAACCTATACACTTAAAACTGATTATTGAGAAACATTTCAAAGGACTTAAATAAATGGAGAGAAATGCCATATTTTTGAATTGGAATACTCAGTACTGTGGGGATATCAGTTTCCTTAAAATTAATATTTAAATTTAAAGAAATCCCAATCAAAATGACTTTGCATAAATTAATAGGCTGACTCAAAAATCTATAGAAATGCAAAGCATGTATAATAGAATAATTTTTTAGAAGAAGAACTAAGTTGAGGGTCTTATATTACCTGATTTTATGGTTTACTGTAAAGCTGCGGTAATGAGGACAGTCTTAATGATGCAGTCTTCTTATTTTAGCCTAAGGACAGAGAGATCAGTGATAAAGAACAGAACTAGGACTGCACATACATGGTTGATTCAGAGGTGCTCAGGTAATTCAGTAGTTAAAAAGATAGTTTGTCCAGTAAATTGTGCTGGATCAGGTACATATTTGTATAGAAAAATAACAAAACTCGACTTTTCATTGTACATAAAAATTAACTTGAAATGGATTGTGGGTCTAAACCTGGAAGCAAAATATGTAAAACTTTTTGATAGAAAGCTTTGAAGAAAATCTTTGTGACTTTGAAGAAAATAGTTTTTGGGGCACCTGGTGGCTCAGTCATTGGGCATCTGCCTTCGGCTCAGGTCATGATCCCAGGATCCTGAGATTGAGTTCCAAACGTTGGGCTCCCTGCTTGGCGGGAAGCCTAGTTCTTCCTCTCCCACTCTCCCTACTTGTGTTGC
>ML101437.1:15701-30813 GCA_003697995.1 Taxidea taxus jeffersonii
CCAGATATTATGTTATAAAGTAGAAGGCATTAGTGTGCAGTCAACATGATACGAGATCATCAGAGAAAAGGAAGTTTCTGATTATTTAGAAAGATCAGGGAGTTTTCCTGGAGTGCTTTGAATTGAATTGCTATCATAAAGGAGTAAGATACTAATAGGGGATACAGATGGGTAGGACATTTTGAATGGAGGAAATAGTTCAACCAAAAAGAGATGTGGAGAAACTGTAAGGGAGAAGATTGAACTTTTAGAGGAAGGGCTGGTGATGAAATATGGGGAATCAGTATATATGAACCTCCAAATGCCTCAGCTAATCCTTTAAGTAAGAAGATTTATGAAAGTCAGAAGTGCCATTTTGTAAAGAGGCTTAACCTTTAACTGGAAAGCTTGCCTTGGAGTTACGGAGATAAATCTTATTATCAGGAGATTGAAGGAAGATCTTGAAAGTGTATTTGAAATTCTTTGCTCTTCTCTGAAAAAGTAGCAAGACGTACATGGGGCATGAGTAAAGAAGGTTACTTAATTTCTGGGGGGTTAACTCGTGGAACAGATTGGAAGCACTTTCTTGGAGTTTTTTGCCTGAAAAAACAACATTCAAGGCAATGTTGTTTAACCCCTACGTTAGATTGAATTGTCTTGCTGTGTACATCGGTTCCACAGAACCATGCCTGTTTTGTTCACCACCATATTCTTAACACTGAACATGGTGACTGCATTCAAATAACACCTATCCCAGACAGAAGTCTCATAAGCAATGGTATGATTCTTACATGGCTGGCAGAATCACAGTAAATGAAGCTAAACTGAATATGCAGAATAAAAGCTGAGCCCAGCAGAAAACCATACATGGAAGACTCCATTAAAAAGAGAGCAGAAGGAACCACACAGAGATGAAGTTTCCTGGCCAACAGTTTTGGTATCCTCCACATAACCCTCAAACTGGTATGTCACTGAAAGAAGGAAGGAAGTTGCAATATCACCCAGGGTTCCTAAGAGGAATTGTCTGCTATGATTTTGGATAAATTCTTAGCTTGGATTGCTCTCTCATTATTGAGGAAGGAGTAAGTAGTTAAAAATTAGGACCTTTAAAATACAAAGAAAGAATGAATAAGAAGAACAAACCAAAAAACAGACTCTTAACTAGAGAATAAACTGGTTATTAGAGGAGAGGTGGGTGGGCGGTGGGAGAATTAGGTGGTGGGGATTAAGAGTACTGGACAACTGAGTAATATGTGGATTGTTGAATCGCTATATTGTATACCCAAAACTAAGATAACACTGTATGCTAATTGTACTAGAATTTTAAAACAAAAGATTGCATACCTTAAAATTTGCAGAGCTCCATCAAAGAGGCAGAGAAAACGGGCATTTAATAAAACTTTTTACTTCAGGAAATATTTAAATTTAAAGCATATGCTTGCTTCTCTTGAATTTTTCAATCATGTTGAACTTAAAGCTACTATAGAAATACATCATGAATAAAAGTTAAGGGGAATAACAAACTAGAACAATGTTAATAGTACTGGTATTGATAGCGTATGAGTGTCATTCTTAATATATAAATAGTTTTTACTGACTTGAAAAAATACCAATTATTTAAAAAGCTACTAAATACATGAGTGGGTTATTAAAAATCATAAAAAAAATTCAGCCACTTTAGTAATCAGAAACATTTATATTTGAATAAGATTGTATCTTTTTACCTAGAAAATTGACAAAAAGAGAATGGTATTATTTAGGACTGGCAAAGTGAAGAAATGAGAACCACATAGAGTTGTTGGAATTGGAAATTTGAGTAACTTGGAAGACAGCTTGGTCATAGGTTTCAGAAACTTTGAAATATACCTGCCTTTTGACCTTATAATTTGATTTCTAGAAATTTTCTTAATACAAAGTAATTGTAAGTATTTACAGAGCATTAATTGTAAGGATGCTGATAGTAGTAAAGTTTATATTAATGAAAATAGAATGTACATTAAATTCAGAGAAGTGGCATGTTTATAGAGTGAAATGTGACACAGACATTTGAAATGATGTTCTGGAAAGTGAATTTTTGAAGAAAGATAATACTTGTGATCTGTTAGGTGAAAAAGCAGTATATACAAGAATATAATCCTATTTTTGTTAAACAAACCACTCTATCACTTCTAAGTAGGAATCAGAATTCGCTTTCTTACCATATCTTCTTCACTTCCTTCTCCTAAGACTTCAAAAACAACAATAAAATAGATTCCTTCTTCCTTTTTCTTCTCTCCTTCCCCTTCCCCCACCCTTACTTTCTTTTCTCTTTTTATTTAGCTAGATATATATTTTTTAAAGATTTTATTTATTTATTTGTCAGAGAGAGAGAGAACACACAAGCAGGCAGAGTGGCAGGCAGAGGCAGAGAGAGAAGCAGGCTTTCTGCCAAGCAAGGAGCCTGATATGGGACTCGATTCCAGGACTCTGAGATCATGACCTGAGCCAAAGGAAGCGGCTTAACCAACTGAGCCACCCAGATGTCCCTTAGATAGATATTTTAAGAAAAAGAAATACTTGTATTGGGTGAATGTACATGTATTGAAGTAGCATATACTCAACTGTGAAGTAAACCTTCAGTTCCAAACCCCTGTTCTTTAGGGAAGCCACTATTACAAATTAAGATCTTGAGTATCCTTCCAGACATGTAAAGTATTTATAGATGCATTCATACCCTTGCATATATGTATTATTTACTTGTCATTTTCACCTATCAGTAGGTCTTGAAAATTACTCCATATCAACTCTTAGGAATATTTACCTCATTCTTTTTTTTTTTTTTTTTTTGGACAGAAAACGAGAGAGAGATCACAAGTAGGCAGAGAGGCAGGCAGAGAGAGAGGGGGAAGTAGGCTCCCTGCTGAGCAGAGAACGTATGCAGGCCTGGATCCCAGGACCCTGGGATCTTGACCTGAGCGGAGGGAAGAGGCTTAACCCACTGTGAGCCATCCAGGCGTCCTACCTCATTCTTTTTAAGAACTTTATAATAATGACTATGAAGGCACCATAGTTAATTTAAAATAGATCTGATATTAATGAATTGTTAGATTATTTCCCAATTTTTGCTATTAAAAAATGCTAGAAGAAAGGTCCTGCATATATTGGGAATTGTGTGTGTGTACATATGTGTACATGTATATGTGTTGGTATGTCTTTGGTAGAAATGCTGGGTCAAAGAATTACCTAACATTTTGCAAATACTGTTTATTATTATTTATCAGGTATAAAATGAAACATTATCTTAATTTTCATTTCACTGGCTTTTGAGTGAAGTTGGGTATATTTTAGTCAGTGCACAGCTTTTTTATACCCTTTCCTGTTTTCTAGTGGATATTAAAAAATGAATCCTTAAGATCTTTTTGCATATTAGCTGAATCAGTACTTTGTCAGGTATGTTGCAAATACTTTTTGCTGTTACTATTATTTGTGGGAGGTTTTCCTTCAAAGACTTATATATTTTCTAATACAGTAATGGTTTAATTTTTCTTTTGTACCTTTGATCCATTTGGCATTTATTGTGGTATAGGAAGAAAGATAAAAATCGAGCTTTATTTTTTTGAGATACTTAGGTAGTGCTCTGACATTACTTACTAACTTCTCAATGCCTACTGAAGTCATAATTTTATGATAAATATAATGAAATATAAAAAGTATTTCCAAATGTATGTGACTATTTTTTAGACTTTCTTCTGTTGCATTAATTAGTATGTTTATTTTAACTGCATTGATTTAATTACTTGTAATTGCTTTATTGTGTGGTTGGACTGGTCCCTTTAGTATCCTACTTCTCAGTTTCAGCTGTTCTCACATATTCATTTTCTTTATAAGAAATTTTGAATTACTGTGTCTAGTTTATTTTTTCATCTTTTACAGTTTAGTTGGATTTGCACTAAATTTAGAAGTTAATTTAGGGAATATCTTCACGTGAAATCTTCCTTTCCTATAATTTATGTCTTTTCATTTATTTAAATTTTATTCTCTGTCAAGTGAGTAGAGGTATACGGCTTCTTTTATATAGACTCTGAAGTTCACTTAAAAGGTTTTTAAGTTCACTTAAAAATGCTTAACCTTTTACATTTTTATTGGTACTTTTTTGGGGGTGTAAGTACTAGAAGAAAACTGAATGGTTTTATTTATATCATCTAGGTACCAAAAGATTTCTAACATGAAAAAAAGCGTGGAAGTTGTACATCTTTTTTTTTTTTTTTTTAAGATTTTATTTATTTTTTTGACAGACAGAGATTACAAGTAGGCAGAGAAGCAGGCAGACAGAGAGGGGGAAGCAGGCTCTCCGCTGAGCAGAGAGACCGATGTGGGGCTCGATCCCAGGACTCTGGGATCATGACCTAAGCCGAAAGCAGAGGCTTTAATCCACTGAGCCACCCAGGCGCCCCTGTATGTCTTTGATTAATCAAAAGAATTAGTGAAATGTTGAAGACACATCACATTAAAATTAAGAGCAAGAAAGTATTTCACATTTTTCTGGAGGTTTTAACAAGTGTAACCAAATAAGAAAAAAGAATAAAGTGAATATATGGATTGGAGACATTATAATTAATAACAGATCATATGATTGCTTTCCTGGAAGAAAAAGTGATCAATTGAAAAACCATCTGAATAATAAAGGAGTTGAATACATAGGCTAGTTAAAAATTAAAACACTTCTTTGAACACTAGGGATATTAGGTTGAAAGTACAGAAAGGTCATGCCTATTTAGTGAAGAACTAAACTAGCCACAGAGTAAAGTCAAATGTAGATCTTTCCTAGCAAAGCCTGAAAATAGCCTTTGCAAGAGCTAAGCTGTCCACAAGTTATATAACTGTGAAAAGAAAACTGAAAATGCTTTAAATGAAGAAAATAAAATTCAGAGATTCAAGAACGTATAACCTAAAATCAGGAGGAAAAAATTATCAGTAGAAACATACACAAATAACCAGTGATGGAGATTGCAGTAAAGGACTATAAAATGGCTACCATAAAAGTATGCTCAGTATTTAAAGGGAAATATGAACATAATCATTCCAATTTAGTATATGTGCTGCCGAAGCGAGCACAGGGAAATATGAACATAATCAGAAGAGAGATTTTATAAAGGACTAAATGGAACTTCTAGTGCTGAGAAATACACGAAATAAAAAATTCACTTGACCAGCTTAACAGCACATTCTTCATTGCAGCACACAAAATCCATGAGCTTGAAGACATAGCAGTAGAAACCACTCAAACTGAAGCACAAAGAAAAATGAAAGGAGCAAAGCCTGTTACCTGTGGGACAATATTAAATGTTTAGTGTGCGTATAAGGGAGAGGTTGGGGGTGGGGAGCAGTAGGAGTGGCAGAAAAACTGTTTGAAGAGGGAATGGCCCCAAATTTTCCAAGCTGATGCACAGCTGTAATCCCACAGATTTCAGACACTTGAAGAAACCCAAACCAGGTAAAATAAAGAAACATAATAAATGGGTAAAAATCAATGAAAAAGATTTTTTTAACACCAGAGCAAAAGACATTATATACAGGGAACAAGGATAGAGGTACCATTTGCTTTTTCTGTGAAGTGGTACAAGCCAGAAGACAATGGAATGCATCTTAGTGCTGAAAGAGAAAAGTCCATCTAGAATTCTCTAATCACTAAAAATATTTTTTAAATCTGTAGGTGAAATTAAGACATTTTTAGACAAACAAAAGCTTAGAGAATTTGTTGCTAGCAGGCCTCTATTACCAGAAATGTTATAGGAACTTTTAATGACACAACCTGATGAAATGTAAAGCAGGCAAAAGAGTAAATATATGAATATATATCAAAGTCTTACTTATTTTCATTGGTCTTAGAGTTTTCGTTAAAAGATAATTGGCTGTTTAAAGCAAACATGGTGAGTTTACATTGGAGGTCTGTAATATATGTAGAAGAGAAGTGTGTGGCCACACTAGTACCAAGGATGGTATGGGAATATGAAAGTATATTGTTGTCATGTTGTTAGTTTACATGTGAAGGGGCGTGTTACTTGAAGGTATACTGCGATATGTTAGTTGTACATACTCTAATCCGTAAAGTGGTCACACATACAAAAATAAGCCAGTGGAAATACTAAAGAATACTCGATTCAAATGAAGGTGGGAAAGAGGACTAAAGAACTAATCAGAAAAAGTAAGTGGTTAAAAAAAAAAATCAAGACAATAGACCCATGTAGTGGACAGCCATTTGGGAGAACAGTTTTTACAGCTAAAATAGAGTTATTATAGAACCCAGAAATTGTATTTCCATGTATTCACATGTCCAAGAGAAATGAAGCCTATGTCTGAATAGAGGTTGTTCCTAACAGCCTTACTCATAATAGCCCCAAACTGTAATCAGCCCCGGTGTTTATCTAACCAGGTGCATAACTAACTAGTTGATGTATTCACACAATGGACCGCCACCTTGTAATAAAAAGAACTGAGCTACTGAGATGGCAATATGCATGAATCTCAGGGATAGGGTACATGAAAGACTCAAATGCAAGAGAGTATATACTGTGTGATTATGTTCACATGAAATTCTAGAACAGACAAAACTAGTAATAGAGAAAGTACATTGTTTGAGACTGGGTGGAGGAGAAGTATGATTTGACTTCATGAGGACAGGTTTTGGAGAGATTGTCTTGATTCTTATACCAGTGCATTCATTTCTCAAAACCCTTGGAACTCTGTGCTTGAATTGATGCATTTTTATATTATTCCTCAGTGTGTTTCTTTGAAAAGGAAAATAAACCAGATCCTAGGGTTGGCTGAGGGGCTATGTTTAAAAAAAAAAAAAAAAGGCAACATCAACATGGATGGGACTGGAGGAGATTATGCTGAGTGAAGTAAGTCAAGTAGAGTCAATTATCATATGGTTTCACTTACTTGTGGAGCATAAGGAATAACAAAGAGGACATCGGCGATGGCGATGGAGGGGAGAAGGGAGTTGGGGGAAATAGGAGGGGGAGATGAATCATGAGAGGCTATGGACTCTGAGAAACAAACTGAGGGTTTGGGAGGGGAGCGGGGTGGAGGGATGGGTGAGGCTGGTGGTGGGTATTACGGAGGACACATATTGCATGGGACACTGGGTGTGGTGCATAAACAATGAATGTTGGAACACTGAAAAAAATTTTTAAAAAATTACCATTGACCTGTAGTCGAAAAATACTCTTAAATTTGAGAAGTATTTGAAAAAAATGTTTGGAAAAGTACAGAATTAAAAACATGACCAGAAAAATCAGAATAAAAAAAATGACCAATCAACATATACAATGAATTTAATTACTAATGTAATGGTTCAAATTATGCTTATATAGGTATGAAATTTTCCTCAAGGGTAGATGAGAAAGTGAAAAGAAAGGTTGGTTTTGGAGCTGGGAACTGATTGGAAGAGTAGTGGGCTTAGAGGGAAACTTTTTACTTTGTGCAGTTTCCTATCTTTCTTTTTAAAGTGTTCATTTAAATTCCAGTAAAATCAGCATACAGTGTTACATTAGTTTCAGATGTACCATATAGTTATTCAACAGTTACATGTATTATGTATTACTCAGCGCTCTTTGCAAGTGCCCTCCTTAGTCTCCATCACCCATTTCCCCCAATCCCTCACTCCTCTTCCCTCTGGTAACTGTCAGTTTGTTGTTTGTATTCTGTTTACTATCTTTTGAATTTTAAATCATTGACTATATGACCTTTCCCTTCTTCCCCAATTAAGTGAAAATGTAACAAAAATGAGATTTCATATTAAAATAAAAATTAAAACTGTTGCATTTATTTTCTGTCAAAAAGGGAAGGTTTTAAGTTTTTAAAACAATGTAACATTTCTTGTGGATAAGGATGTAGGAAGAAGGTCCTTCTTACATCACATACCTTTCCTTGTATCCAGCATCCTTGAAGAAGCATCTATCATTATCTACCAAAGCTCTTAAAACATGTTTCTTTTAAGCCAGCAAATCTGCCTGGCAGTTTAAGTCTAAGGAAACAATTGGAAGCATGGACTAAGCAAGACATACATGAAATGGTATTTATCATAGCATGTTTCATGAAAACATAAGTACATATTGAATGTCCAAGAGGAAGGTGATTGGGTAAGCAAATTTTGGTAGCACATAAGATAAAAACAGTGTGCTGTCACTTAATTGCTGTCATAAGGAAAATATTGACATTTCACAAAATTTAAAAAATGTGTTATGGTAACATTCATATAAAGAGGGTAACCACAAAGAGTATTATTTATTTAAGAGTGAATGGAGGAGCTAAAATAAATTAATTTAAAACATTTAAAGACAGATTAGTTTTATTGTATTGGGTGACCTTTCAAATAGTTCTATTCAAAAATAATTTCCCCAAATTAAACCATTTCTAAACAGGTACATACATATATCCTTATACATTTATCCAGGTTTGAAATTATTGATACCTTCAGTTGACACTTGTGTGCTTTTGAGAACGTATTCTCTCTACAGTTGCTCAGAGTACATTCTGCTCAAATGTAGGGTATTCTCAATTCTAAATTTTTGCATATTAAAATGTGTAAATATTTTAGACTAGGTATTTTCACAAATGCTATTCTCTTGCTTTCATTCAGAGTACTTTCTACATAAAATTCCTGGTTTTTTTTTTTCACTCAAATATAATGAAGATACATTGTTAGTTTCAGGTATACATTATAATGATTCAGCACTTCTCTGCATTTCTTTGTGCTCATCAATACATCTGCCCTTCCACCTCTCCTCTGGCAGCTACCAGTTTGTTTATTTAAGAGTTTTTGTTTTTTGTCTCATCTTTTCTTTGTTCATTTGTTTTGTTTCTTAAATTCCACATAAGAGTGAAATCATATGGTGTTTGTTTTTCTCTGACATAATTTTGCTTAGGATAATGCATACTAGCTCCATCTACATTGTTGCAAATGCCAAGATTTCATTCTTTTTGATGGCTGAGCAATATTCCATTGTATATATACACCACATCTTCTTTATACATTCATCTATCAATCTACACTGGGGTTGCTTCCCTATATTAGGTATTGCAAATAATGCTGCAGTAGGCATAGGGGATGCACATATCTTTTGGAATTAATGTTTCTATTTTTTTTGTGAATAGTTGGTAGTAGAATTACTGGATCACAGGGTAGCTCTATTTTTAACTTTCTGAGAAACCTTCATACTGTTTCCACAGTGGCTGCACCAGTTTGCATTCCCACCAATGGTGCACAAAGGTTCCTTTTGCTTCACATCCTTGTCAAAACTTGTTATTTCTTGTGTCTTTGGTTTTAGCCATTCTGACAGGTGTGAGGTGATACCTTATTGTGGTTTTGATTTTCATGATGATCAGTGATGCTGAACATCTTTTCATGTTGTTATCATTATATTTCCTTTGGAAAAGTGTCTCTTTAGGTCCTCTGCTCATTTTTTAAATTGAATTATTTGAAGTTTTTTTGTGTGTGAAACTTCTATTTTTTTTTAAGCTTTTTTTTTTTTTTTTTAAAATATGAGAGAGTGAGAGAGAGAACATGAGTGTTGGGGGACCGGCAGAAGGAGAGGGAGAAGCACGCTCCCCGCTGAGCAGAGAGCCCTATTTAGGTCTCAGTCCCAGGACCCTGGGACCATGACATGGGCAGAAGGCAGACACTTAACTACTGAGCCACCCAGGTGCCTCTAAAACTTCTGTTTTTAATTTACTTTAGTATTTCTTCCATTTGAGCTGATACAAAATCATAGGTGGTCTCAATTTTTTTCCACTGAAGTATATAATATATCTAATTAAAAATAGGAGCTCAGTCAAGAGTCTTCCTCTAGGGGCGCTTGGGTGGCTCAGTGGGTTAAAGCCTCTGCCTTTGGCTCAGGTCATGATCCCAGGGTCCTGGGGGATCTCCATCCCGCAGGGCTCTCTGCTCAGCAGGGAGCCTGCTTCCCTCTCTCTCTCTGCCTTTCTCTCTGCCTACTTGTGATCTCTATCTGATAAATGAATAAAATCTTTAAAAAAAAAGAGTCTTCCTCTAAGTTAAGATATTCCCATTTAAGAATTAAAATTGTTTGAGGTTTTGTCATTTAGTTTTTTAGCTCCCCCTTTGCTTTTTCTGAGATAAACATCATTGTCAGCCTCTTTATATGCTTTGTTTTTAATAACTGCAGTATACTGAAAACTTTATTCCTTGAATTCCTCCATCAGAGATTTTCAACAGATTTTGAGCAAAATAAAAACAATATATAGATAACTCATTATAAAAAAAATACAGTGTAGGACACTTAAGTTGATTTGTCTTGGAAATCACCAGGAGTTTTTCCAAACATTTCTAAAATCCACTTGCTGGTGGTCAGTCAAGAGAGATCATGCTTATATATGTATACATTTTAATATCTATACCTTTTATTTTTGATTAGTTAAAATTATACCATTTTCATGGAATTATGATCTGGTTGTTTTGTCACCTCATCACCTTTGTATAGTTGGAGCTGTTCTGTCTTATCAGTGTTATATCTTCTTCTTAGGGATTTTTAAATTTTTTCTGAGTTGTTGAAATGTAGACAGGTATCAAATTTAACATTTTAGATTGTTTCTGTGAGTTGTGTCTAAAGTACATGGTTGTTTAGCATTTAGTGTTTTGAAAACTGCTTAAAGATACTTTGAATGAAACTTTCCTTTGGGACCTTCGGACAGGAAGTTTTTATAGGGAAGGGTAAGCTGTTGGACTTCCTAGGGACTTCCTAGGGACTTCATGTTTATACTTAACCACACTGTAATCCATTCATCATGCTGATGCCTGGGTAATCTTTCTAAATAGTATGCTTTCTTCCTTAAATACGATGTTACGTTTCTTAAAATCCCCCGTGACTTTTCCATCACACTTAGAATAAAAATGTTTTAAATTTAGCATGGCCTTACAGAATTCTTGTGTAGTTTAGATTATACCTAGTCCTCTAACCTCATCCTCTATCATTCACTTCCCCTTCCTGCTCTCTAGCCACATCAGCCACCTTCCTTTTCCTCAGGGTCATTTGTTGTTTCCTCTACTGGGAATGCTCTTCTTCCAGAGCTGTTCATCACTGGCTCCTTCTTTTAATGTAGATTTCAGTGCAATTTGTGTCATTTCAGAAACTTTCTCTGTTATACATAAAGAGCCTTTCTTTTAACTCCTGTCACTAGTGCTCATTTCATTCAGTGTTCTATTTCTCTAGTAAATTTTCTTCATAACAATTATCACTATTTCAAATGGTTTTATTTAGTATAGGAGTAGGAATGTTCTAGGTCAGCTTCACTACTGTAATTCCCAGAGCATGATAGGCTCTTAATATTTGGAAATAAATGACTGTATAGTTACTGTATCCGTATTTCTTCCTTGATTCTGACTATTAGCTACAAAAGAATCTGTATGTGGTATTTGCCTTCCTATCATATTTTCAAAGACAGTGTAAAAATAGCACCAACCAATTAAAGAACTTAAAGCCGGGTAGTTGTGTCTTAATATCTGTTTTAACGTTTTCTCAAGACAGAGAAATGATAATGGTGTATTGAATTGGCAGTATACAAGTGGATATAAAATAAGAGAAAGATTTATTTTTTACTTCCTCCTAAAAGTAGAAAAGACCCTGAAGAGTGGTTTAGAGCTCTCGTAGGAATAACCCATGAACAATGCTACTTGAAAATTTAATCTAGACTTCCAGTTCCAACCATGGAATACCAATCCTCCCATCAAAATCAGTCATAGAAGCTAGACAAAAATGCTTCAATGGTCTTGGAGAGCAGCTAACTCAGGTAGGACTTCCTAGGAGAACATCATCTCCATATAAACATTGGCCTTTTCCCTGAGGGCACGTTCCAAATCATGATGCAGGTCAAAAAGTTTAAGCCTGAAGTGGTGGTCATTTGCGTCGGAGGGCACTATGGTCAGGTCTTAGAGTTGCCAGAGAGGCTGAGGCATGAGGTCCAAAAATCTCAAGGCAGCAGGAAATAGCAGAGGAGAAAAGCCCAATGGTTTATGTACAAATTTCCCTCAAGTTGACTGATTCTACAGTTTTACATGCATAGGGCAAGAGTCAAGGAAACCCAGCAGAAAACAGCAGATGGAGGCTCAAGGGCAAAGAAAAAAAAATTAACAGCCACATGGTACTGGGGAGGCAGAAATTAGTGTTTAAGGCTGCGAAGGTGAAGGGCCCTTGGGAACACCTCAGGCTTTCAGCTGAGATCCCGAAATAGACTACCCTTAGCAAAGCCTGAAACCTGAGTAGTATGCCTGTATTCACCCTTTGTTTCAGAAGAAACTTAACCTTTAGAAAGGATGTAATGCTCCAAGGGTCTATGCTTTTTCACTTATATTGTATAGCTTCCAATAAATTATGAGGCAGGCTGAAAAAGGCAGGAAAATACCCTAGAGATATATGTACACAAAAGAAATGTACATAAAATTATTCACTGTGAAAGTTGTTATTAATAGCAGAATATTAGAAAAATGCTAAAGAACCACCAGCAGAGGATTGATAATTATGTTGGTTCATAATTTACTTAATTTTTTACACAGGTGCTATCAGCACGTGGGGCAGGACAATTCTTTATTGTGTGACGCTGTGCTGACCATTGTTGGACATGTTACATCTTTGGCCCTAGCACAGTAAATGCTAATTGCACCTTCAAGGTTTGATACAACTCGGAATGCTGTCACACACACACATTTTCATATGCCCCTGGGGTGGGGCATTCCATTTGAAAATCATTAATATCATGGAATTCTGTGCAGCTGTAAAAAAGAAAATCATTTATGAAATGATATGGAAAGTCCACTGCAGTGCATCTTAAGAGTAAAAAGCAAGATGATGAGCTGTATGTGTACTTTGCTGTATTTTGTTTAATAAAGAAAGAAAATAGTATTTATTTGGACTGCTTATGTGTGCATAAAATTTCTGCAGTAATACATAAGAAACTAACGAAAGTGATTATCATGGGGCCTGGTGGGATGAAGAGAGATGAGATTTCTGGGGTTAAATTTATTTACTGTATGTACTTTTCTATATTGTTTTGATATTTAAAACATTACCTATTCAAAAAATTTTTAAATAATAAAATAAGCCATTAGCTACAAATAAGCTGTTGTGTTAAGTATAATTAATTTCTAAGAGAATGAAAGTTTATGTATTCATTAAAAAAATCTTTTGGTCTTTTTCCAATTCTGTCTCCTTTTACCTTTGCTTTCATTCAGTGGAGTAGGGCGAAACTGGGGCTGGGCATCTGCGGGTAGCAGCATTCTTGCTGAATTTGGTACACTGCACATGGAGTTTGTCCACCTCAGCTACTTGACAGGGGACCCAGTTTACTACAAAAAGGTTGGTCTTCTTGCCTTCTCTTCTGTGTTTGTTATAAAAGAGTTCTTTAAGATTTGCCAAGAGACTTGATTCATGCTCAGAAAATTTCACCTTTCTAGAAATGTGTTTATCAGGACTCTGGCTCCCCCCCTTTTTTTTTTAAATTATCTAAAGAAATGTCCTTTCTATTTAAAGTATTTACTGTTGTCTGAGAAGTTGTAATCATTAGTGGGTTTTCAAAAATTCCATTCTGTTCAGCATTGTGCTGCAGTGTTGCTAGCCTGCATGGTAAGACAAGAAAAACAAAATGAGCAAGAAGTTAAAGAATTGAATTGGATTGAGAAGGAAGAAAAGAAAGAGTAATTATGCACAGATTACATGATTATTTATCTAAAATATTAAGATAATCTGTATTTAAATTATTAGAAATAAGAATATATATGTAGTTCTGAATAAAAGACCAATGTAGATGTGAAACATAAATAGCATTTCTCTGCACCAGCAAAAACCAGCAAGAAAGTATCACTTTACAAAAACATGTGGTTGAAACAAGAGTTTGTTTCCTACAAATAAACTTAACAAAAGATGAATGTCAAGTTCAAAACAATTAAATGACACTGAAGAGGACCTAAGTAAGCAGAGAGGTATGTTATATTCACATACAGCTAAGGAATATAAAAATTTTAGTCTTATCCAGATAGTTCTATGGCATCAATTTAATGCCAGTCAAAACTCCAGTGGCTTCTTTTAAGAAAATGAAACTTGACAAGACCCTTATAGAATTTATATAGAAGAGAAAAATTTCAAGACACTGCTGAAGAAAAACATGTGGAGTGGGTTTGTATTACCCAGTTTCCAACACTCACAGTGAATTATTGGTGCATAAGACAGACTGATGAATGGAATAGACATTCCGTAAGTAAATCTGTATAGTGCAACCATTATGACAATGGTAGCATTGTAGATTCTAACAATTCTAGGAGCGTTAAAGGCTATATTTAAAAGACAAATGTAGTACCGTTTAAAATACATATACCCTATGGCCCAGCAGTTCTATTCTCTGATGTGTGCATTTACATTATATACATAGAAGTGTTGTTTGTATTAGCATTTTATATAATAATATTCAATACAGTAGTTAAAGGAATTATAGTTACATTTATCAGTTAAAATAATATACTGGGTGCCTGGGTGACTCAGTCAGTTGAGCTTCCAACTCTTGATTTCAGCCCAGGTCATGATCTCAGGGTTAGGAGATTGAGCCCTGAATTGGGCTCTGCACTGGACATTGGAGTCTGCTTAAGATTCTTTCTCCGTCTTTCTCAGGCCCTCCCCTGCACATCTCTCTCTCCTTCTTAAAAAAAATAAAAAAGGATACAACTTAAAAAAAAAATCAACACAAGCAGAACTGAATAATATACTTTGTTTAGGGATTCAGAAGTGATTTCAGCAGAGTTAAGACAATGGTGGACGTAAAATTGAGGACTGTGAATACAGCCAAGATAAAGACAGTGATGTGTGAATGTATAAGCAGAGCAGCAAAGGTATTTGTAGTGTTGTATTTCTTAAAGTGGGATGTGAGTGGAATCTGTATATAGTCCTTTCTACGTATGAGCTATTTCTTTAGTTGAGAAGAATTTTCAGGTATAGACAGCAGTGGAGCCTGACCACAGAGTTTTTCCTTTCCTGATGAGATGAACAGTAACAACAAAAACAGTAAATAAAAACCAGCAAAAATTAATCAACAGCAATGAAAGGAGGAAAGGCTGTAGTCTCATGTCACTAGTATGTGACAGTCGTCG
>RCUC01129448.1:0-20534 GCA_003697995.1 Taxidea taxus jeffersonii
CCCTTTATTTTCGTTTCTGTTCCTGCTTTTTCTCAAGAAGGAATACAAAATGCAGTAATTCGAATCATCAGCATTAACAGAAATAAAGCTTACTTAAGAACCTTCAGACATCTCAAATTATGTTTGTGTATGACTTTTATACTACCTTATTAGTGATCAGTGTGTCTTTCCTTCTGTGCTAAAAGATAAAGGGAATAAACTTGGACTACTTTCAACCTCTAATTCAACCAGCAAAAAGTAAAAGATAATCTATTTACTATCACCTAGCCATGAAGCTTTTCTCAGAATAAGTATATTCAATTTAAAAAAAGGAAATTTCATTATAATAATCCTCTACTTTTTCTTTAATGTACATATGAACATAGTGTCTACCCTTGTATTTTCTCCAATATACTGCAATTTAGAATCCTGAAAACATAAGTGCATTTTTAGGCATCCAGAGAAAGGATATACCAAAAAAATGCTAGTTATCCTTCTGAGTATTAGAACTAAGCCTTCTGATCATTCCTTCCTAAAATGCAAAATGATACAACACGGTGCCAGGGGTATAAAGAATAGGCCTTTGGCTAGACTGCAGCCAAGTGATTTTCAACAGGTTTATCCCCCACCCCCCCACCCCCGAAAAGATTTAGCAATGTCTGTAGACCTGTTTGGTGGTTACAACCAGGAGAAGGAAGAAAGGTGTTTCTGGTTTATACTGGGTAGAAACTGGGATGCTGCTAAGCATTCCACAATTCACAGGAAAGCCCCTACACCAAAGAATTATCCAGCCCCAAATATCAATAGCTATGAGTTTGTGAGGCAAAGGTAGAGTATTAAAGTTTTCAGCTAAAGTGCTTCAAAGTTGATCTTTCACTTAGAAAATGGTGTGTTAGATCTACAAATTCAACAAAGTATTTCCTAGATACCAACTATGAGTATATCGGCATGAAAGCACAAATACTGTTAACATTTTATATACTATGTCATGACAGAGTTACAGTTCAACCTCAGGAAGCTTAGTCCATTCAAATCAAATGATTTCCTGCCTATCATAAGGCAAAGCTGGCAATTCCCAAACACTAAGTGTAAACACCATTCAGTACAATCAAACACCACTGACTGTACAAACACCATTCAGCACAACCCTCAAATTTGTTTGAACCTCATAATGGTTTCAACCTCAAAATTAGCAACTTGGCTTGAAGTTTACAACTGAAACAGAAACCCATTTCAGTCAAAATGGTCTAACTTCATGCTCCTGATCAACTTGCTAATCACAACTGTAAAAAGAAGCAAAATCCACTCTTTAGGGATTCTTCCTCCCCTCTTTAGTGTCATGTGTACTGTAAAAGCTGATGCCACCAGGAACTTGGCCACCAAGCCAGAACGGGACAAAAGCACAGGTAAGGCCTTTACAATCCAGCAACCAGCGATCCCATCCCAAGCTGTTGAATATCTTCACCTTTTCTTAAAGATCTCTCTGGAAGAGAGGGAACAACAAGGTAAAACTAAGGCCACTGAGCTAAAAAATGAAAACTCAAGCAAGGGACAAGCAGCTGCTACTGAGCTACTACTACTAGGAAAAATCTCAATACTTACTCTAGTCTGTCAACAAAGGCCAACGTTTTAACAGCTATCACAAACTACAAAAGCTGACTTAAAGTAAAAACAACCCAAAACGTGGCGATTTTAGTCAATGTGCCCACAGTGCAGATACCCTGCTAATTAATGAGTCAGAGAGAAAATGCCCTCCAGATAATTAGGATTTTCAACATCTCCCTAACAAAAGTATTTATTTAGTCCCTGAGAGTGGTGCTGATCTGGGAACAACAAATTCAATTCAATTAAAGAAATAATAAACTTAAGCCTTCAGACTAGATGCCTGGATGTCCTCTTGTCCCAGCTATGGTATAGGAAGTGAGATTATGCTGGGCAGGGGGAGTCCAGCAGAATTGCTGACTGACTGAAAGAGGCGGTGGTGGAGACCAGCCTCTCCAGATGCTTCCACGTTCTTGCATTCCTCCTTCAGTGCCTGCTTGCCACCACTATTAAAGTTCCATCACTTGCCAAAGTCACAGATCTCAAACATTATACCCTCTACAATGAAACTAACTCCCTCACACATACCTGCACAAACCTCAGCAACAAAAGTTTATGGAGTGCACTAGAGTATGCAGAAGCAAGGAAGATCATGTTTTTCTATATATCATCTTTAAGATTCTCAGATTTCTGAAAGCAAGAAAAAAACAACTGGAAGACTAAAATCAACTTTTATCAAACATCAACTGTGGGCTCTTTAAAAAGTACTAGAGATGAAAAACATTAAAAGCATATTTTTATATGTGTTTATTCACAATGAAAGTTAAAATCCAAAAGGCCTGAGTGGCACAGTCCCATAAGAGACCATTACTTTATTTTGGCTCAGGTCATGATCTCAGGGGTCGTGAGATCAAGCCCAGCATCAGGGTCCACACTGGGCATGGAGCCTGCTTAAGATTCTCTCCCTCCCTCTCCCTTCTTCTATCCCTTCCCACCTCTAAAAAAAAAAAAAATTCCAAAAGGCATAAAAGTCCCCACATTCCAAAGTCTGCTCAAATATCTTAAAGACAGTCTCACTTTCTTGTTTGATAATTGTTATCTGGGCAAGGAAGTCTAAACTTCACTTTCACATTTTCTATCAGAGTTCTAATCTCTGAAGACACTTGTAAGAGTTAGTATTAATCCTTATGGTCATAGTCTACACTAATGATTCAGAAACTGATTGTCAGTTATACAAGATCTGATTCATTAATTTAATTCTCCAGATCCAAACTGAAGACATTAATAAGCGATCTATTACACACAATGTAGAGAGTAAGCAAATTGTGAAATCTGCTTAAAAGAAATGATGAAGAATTTCAGGACCTTAACAACGTCTTTCTTTTCCATCTATTCAAATTTTTATATTACCTCAAAGCACTTCAGGGAATTAGGCCCTGGTCAGCCTCTCAACTGCAGTGTAATTTTTATTAATTTCTCTAGCTGAGACTTATTAACCCAGAAATATACACAGACAAGGCTGCCTGTTGCCTCCAAGCCTCAAAGAGATTCCCCAATGAGCAAAAGGAAAAGCCTTCCAAAGACTATGTCAGAGGTAGGCTGTTCCTCCAGGGTGGGAAAAATGGAAGTACCTAGAGTTGGGCCTACTGCCACCCCAGAGTCTGGCCAAGTGGTGAATAACAGAATTGGAGGAGGAAGGAAAAACAATGAAAGCCAGAGTAACAGCAAATAGATTGCTCTCCATCTAGGATGGCTTTAAAACATATCTTGCTTACCAGATAGACCATATACATTACTGAAGGTTCCACACTGACTTAAAGAAACTGAAATCCTAAATCCTAAACTAAAATTCAGCAGAAATCAATCCCTTTCTAGATAAATCATTCTACTAGACACCAAAAATGATATATAGTGATAGACTAGCTTGCTTCAGATTGACCAAAGAAATGTAATATATTGCAAGCTAGTTTTGTTATATGTGGTGTTCTCATCAAATTAAGGTTTACATGGGATTTAGAAGTAATGAAAAAAAATTAAAACTGACTCAAAAGGCTGGATGCTGTGCTGCATAATGGTTTTCATTACAATGTTTCGCTCTAAAGTGAGCAACAAGACATTCTAGGAGAGTTATAAATCTCAAGTGTTAAACGTTTCAGAAAAAGGAGCACATTCGTTAGAGCTTCATAATGAAAGTTCTTTACCAAAAAAAAAAAAAGTCATAAACTAAGGAACCACAGAGCAACATGCTCTATCTTCCAACATCAGATCTCTTCTACAGGCAGACTGGGACCTAAAAAGTAGGTAAAGAACTACTAAGAGTGTAGTATACTGGCTAAAAGCCTAGACTCCAAAGGCCACCTGTTCAAATCTCAGCTTTTAGCTGTGCAACTACGGGCAAGTTAATCTCTCTGTGCCTCAGTTTCCTCATCTACTGGGTGGTGGGGATTGAATTTGTCCTGTAAGACACATAGGTTGACCTCAGGCAGGTAAGAGGTTTACAGAGTGCTTATTCTGTCTACCTGTGTGGGTATTCAGTGGTTCTCCAAAACTAAATCAGCAAAAATGTGCTTTCTTCCTGAACGGAAAAGCCAGTCCTAAAAATCTGAGAATGTCAACTTTAGCATAAAAAACTCCACCTTCCAAATCCTCTCCCCTTGCACACAAAACAGAAAACAGACAAGAGCCTTCTTTTCCAGCAGCCACTGTCATTTTTCATCAAACACATTCTGCTCTATCCAGAACTTAAGCCCCCTGAGGAGGACTAAGGCTGGATATTAAAATATTGGAATTAACTTTGCTTAAGACTTCCCAGTAACTGAATGAGTCACTCACTTCTTTAGAAACAGTAAAATGTCAAGGTTGCCAGAGAACCCCAGCCCCAGATGTTTGCATAAATCATTTCCAAGTGATCATCAAGTCAAAGCCAAAGGACATTATTCAAGATAACAGCTTAAGTAAAATATATCAGCTTTTATGATTTTTACCTGTAATGGAGAAAATTCTGAAAATGTGATATGGGGTGGGGGAGGGAATCACAGCAAGTTTAGCTGCCAAATTATACATGTTAGGCAGGGCTTAGGACTCCTTTTCCTATGGCTTCAGAGGGTTTGCCCCATTTCAAACTTTTACTCAATCTCAGGAACGCACTGGACAAACTCAAAAGTCAAGATTTAAAGACATTCCATAGTGCTTACCTCACTGTATTTTCTAATTCTGACACGCGTTTACAATATTTTTAATACCTTTCACCTGCAAAATATTTCGAGGGCTCTGTACTGATGACAGGATCCACAAAGAAGTCTTTTTTTTCACTTTCAGAACTCTGGTGAAGTTAGGGGTTTAACTTCAATTAAATGCAAGCCTTTTGCCTTAATACATCACAAGGACAAATGGCAAGGATACTCTCTGGTCACTTACATTGTCACAAAAGAAAGAAAAACCCCGTCAGCTTGTTCAATATGTCTGAGTCGAGTAGTTGTTAGATCTGCTTGTCACGGTTTTGAGTTCTGCCGGTTCATTCATTAGAGAATACTGTACAATACCCAATTTTACTAAAATTTCTGAAGTGTACGGGTCATGGGCAAAGAACTTGAAACAAATCGCACACGCGGTACAGCATCTTTCTAAACAGCCGACTGCCTCTGTTTGCTTATTTTTAGTAACTTTATATAAAGACTTAAGACGGGTGGTTTCCCAACTCGATGGAGAATTTGACCACTGGGCGCAGGACTCAGCGCCCCACAGCTTCCGGCTGGAGTATAACACGCGCTTCCCTACCGGGCTCCCACGTCTGCTCCAAACAAACCCTATGCAATAGCTGAAGAATGACGACACTAAAATCAACCCTACAGATTCCCATCTAAGAGGTCTGCAACACGTAATAAACTTTTGCTTATTTCTCGAGAGACAGTGGGGTAAAAAAAGACCAGATAGGGTCTGTCTGATCAATTTCCGCGACTGGGGGCGCTCGGGGGGTCTGTGCAGCTTAACCCAGTGTGGGCCGAGGGGCTGCCTAACAGCTGCAACCCGGAGCTGCTCTCCAACCGGCAGGTGCCCGAGACCATCCCAACGCGCCCGAATGCGAGTACGGGAACATGGCCACTGCCCCTGAGCGCGATCCCGCCACCACATGCTGCCCGGCACTTTGTTAACTCGGCCGCCCGGGAGGAGGAGGCTTCCCGGGTCGCGGTCGCCGCCGTCCGAACGCTGCAGAGCCCCGGCTGGAGAAGGCTTGGATCCTCCTTCGGTTCGTCCTCGCCCTGCCCCGGCGCGGAGGCTCGGCAGGAGGGAGAGGTCGCGAAGCAGCGAGGAACTACGGGCCCCCACGCCTACCTTCGCGGAGCCCCATGCCGGTGCTTACCTGGGGGAAAGAGCCCTCGCGGCGCGGGCTCTTGGGGTAGTCTAAGTGACCCCGGTCCAGCATCAGGTAGAGCGAGAAGATCACCACACAGAAGATCGCGCTGCCGAACACGGTGAACTGGCGGCTTAACTTCATTTTTCTTCGATAGACTCGGGGCCAAGACACTGTCCTCGTGGAAGAAGGAAGCGGACTGTGGACTCCTGCAAGCGGCCGCCGGAGGCTCCCTGCTCCCGGGCTCCTGCTCTCTGCGCTCTAGGCTGCGGGTGCAGATCCCGACCGCGCTCCTCACCTTGCCTCCCGCGCCACAACACGCCCCCGGCCTTCGCCCGGGCCCACCGCCCTCCCTGGGGTCGGGCGTCCCTCCCAAGGCGGGACCCGCCTGCAGCCCGGAAGGGGCCCCCGCAAACTTGATCTCAAGCTCCGCGCCCGCACCCGGTAGGGTGCGCAAGGCAGGCAGAGAAGAGGTCGCTGTCCGGACTTCCTGCCACCGCCGCCCCGACCGAGTCAGCAGGAAAAGTTTTCTCGACGAGGGCAGGCGTGTCCCCCCGCACCCAGGAGGTGCGGGATCAGCGGCTCTGGGGTCGACAGCACCGAGCCAGGTCCGAACAGACTAGGGGAAAGGAACAGGGTCGGGAGGAGCCGGGCCCTACAACTTAGCGCCGGGACGGCCGGACCCGCCCCCGCGGCACCGCCCCCGCCAGAACGCCTTCCTGCTGCTGCCGGCAGTGCCGCCGCCGCCGCCGAGGCCAGGCCGGGGTGCACCCTGGGCGAGGGGACGAACGGATGCGGCAGGAGTTTCCTCCGAGCGCGCGCCCGCCCGCCGTCCTCTCCCGCCCCCCGGCGCCCCTTCCTCTCTCCTCCCGGACCCGGGCTGCGCGAGGAGGGCGCAGGGGGCGGGCGGCGGCGGCGCGCAGAGGAGGAAAAGGAGAGCGAGGAGAGGAGCGTCCCCGGGGAGAAGCCCGCTCCAGCTGCAGCCGCGAGTCCCCTCCCTCCTTCCCGCCCCGTAAATGCGGAGATGGCGGCGGCAGCTGCGAAAGGAAGCGCCGGTTCTCCAGCGCCACTCGGCGCTCCTACACCGCCCGCCACGAGCAAGAGGAAACAGCCGCGGCGAGGCGGCTGCTGGGTCAATAGGCGCCCGCAGCCCAGAAGCCTAACAGGCGGCTGGCCCCGCCCCTCTCGACGCGCCGGGATGGGGGCGGGGCCTCCGGCGCCCAATCACGGTGCGCCGTCCATCGGGCCCGCCCCGTGCCCGCCTTCTTGCGCCCAGGCGGAGAGGAGACCTCAGACGGCTTTTGTGAACTGGCCGGCAACCTGGATGGAGGTGAGGCCCTCAGAAACCTTCAGGCGCCAGCAGCCCCGCTTCCCCAGGGGCTGAGCTTTCTCCCCACTTCCTTTTCACTGCCCAGGTTTCCTGTCCTTGAGGACCCGGGCCTGGCGTGCCTGGGACGGCAACTCGGTGAGGAGCTGTAGAGATAGAGGAGAAAGGGGCTTTGCATTCTGCCCAGACGCATCTTTTTATGGCACGAGAACCAGAGAGCTTTTGGTGACTTCCTGGTGAAACCTGAGGGTAAGGAGACTGCCAAACGACAGCTGGCTACAGAGTCTCTGAGTGGAACCTAAGAAGTGATGCCTGTGCGGGTTATTTTCCACTGCCGCGCTGTTCCAAATCCGTCCTTTTTGACTGCTCTGTGAAAATGGATCTGAGCCCTTTTAAGTAAGTTTTCCTTTGCCCGCAGCCGCTGAAGCTTTGTCAGTAGAGGGCGCTGAAGAGACATTACAGGAAGAAAAGGGTTTTTCTTGCTGGTTTTGGTGTATGTGTAGGCAGGCACTTACAGCATACCTGGCTTTCTCCACTGCCAAGCTCCAATAATGCTTGGAGGTCAGAAGTCTCCCCCCCTCATCCCTAACTCTAGTGCTTCTGTGGTGGAGGTGCTAAGGTGAGCCACTACCCCATGAACAGCTTTCCAGGCTCTCTAGAGATAAGCTTTGTAGTAAGATCCACAGGGCCTATGTCTGCAGGTGTTAACTTCTCTGCCATTCACTGAGAGAACTCTTCCCTCTCCAAAAGGTCTGGAGGAGTTGGAGACCTTTCTTGGGGAACTCTAGTTACCAGCCCAGGGGCTAGTTATAAGGTTAGCTCCTTATAAATGCTATTTGTATATTCTCCAGGCTTGTCTTCCCACTAGTGAATCTCTCAGTAATTCTCTGTTATAGTTTAAAAGTTTAAAATGGTTTTTGCTTAAGCCTTTTTATTTCTATTAAGCTTTACCTGTAACCCCAAGAGCTAGCCTTGGGAATATGGGGTTAGGAATTTGTTTTGATTGGGCTTTTGGCCTGAGCTCAGTGCTGAATTCTTTGCCAAATGGAAATGAGATGCCAGTGATTCATGGCACACAGGGCCTTAAAATTAATCAATTGCCTGTGGCTGATTGTGATTGAAGGACCAACTGAAGCATGTGCGGGGGGTGGGGGGGGACGACCCAAGTGACAGTGACACTTGACTGTTATGGCTGTAAGGTGACTATAAGGACTGTGATGTGAGATGGATTCTTTTGAGTTCCTTTGAATATCTACAAAGAGGAATGACAAGCACAGATCAAAGTTATGGCACGAGAACCAAAGAGCTTCTGTAACAATTCTAAAAGAGGCTCTTATTGTAGCAACAAAAATGGTGTTTCTGAAAATTGAACACAAAATTTTAATTTTGGGGCTACTGAATTACAACTTGCTTTGAATTCACAGATGTGCCAAGTTTCTCATGTAAAAGTTAGGGTATTGATGATTAAATAATAGGGCTTCAAAACACAGAATGTGTTGGACCCAGATGAAACTGGCAATCTTGAACCATTAAGTTACTCTGTGCCTCTCTTACTAATGAAAGTATATTGCCTTCCATTGTCTGAGGAGGTGGGCTTCCTCTGCTTGAAAACTTTGTGACAACCTCACCTTGGGACAATGCCTTGAGAGGGGATTCACATTCTCCTCACAACCCACAGCAATCATCCTCTGTTGCCACTATACTCTTAACTAGGGTCAAATCTCAGCATGCTTCTGGGGGATAGATGCACACTGTGGTGAAGAAATTAATAAACACCAAAATTGATACATAGGCAAAAGAAGTAATTTACCTTGTTGATACATAGGCAGAGAACTGGAGAGCATGTGTGGGAATGGCTTCTAAAGGTGGTAGACTATGGAGGCTGGAGTAGAACACTATACTGAGCTAAATTTATTATTATGGTGTTGATTATATGTTTCAACTTACGCAGCTAGAGGTGGTTCTAACAGTTGATTGGTTGATTGATGGAAACTTGGACCCATTTTTTGACTTTGAGGTGCCCAAGTTTCCCAGACATGTGGAAAGGGGAATCCAAAGATTTAGGGAAATTTTATTCTGGATTTACCATATGTGACCTGCATACCCTTCCTCAACTGCATTCCATCAAAGACCCAGAGACACTCCTTTCATTGAAAAATTGAGAAATAAATTAGAGGAAGACATGCATCTTTGAAAATCACCATGGATGTTCCCCTCTGTAGGCCATGTATGACTCCAGAGCATGCCACCACTAAGGTGGCGTTTTAGATTTCATTGGAGATGACAGGACCTGAGAATAGCAGAGGACAAGCTGCGCTTAGGCACTAATACGATGTGTACATTTGCCTTAAAGAGCAGTAGGTATGTACAGTCAGATGCCTTACCCCACAGAGATGCCCTAGGAACAAAGTAGATAGCCAACTAATTTTTACTGCTTGATATTTATAATAGCAAAAGCTCTAGCCCAGGTAGGTAAAATCTAACTTTAGTCAGCAGAGTGGACAATCACAGCCTCTCATGCGGTATTCAGACCTAAACCAATTCACAGACCCAGAACCCTTCGACTGAAGGAGAGTCTCCCTCAGGAAGGACCTTGCACAGATCTCAGCAGTAGTACCAGTGATGGACCATCAGATCATGTTCAGATTTTTGCCATTATGGACAACGTCATAATAAACATCTATTGTTTAATCCTTAAAAAAAGATAAAATATCTCAGTGTTTCATATTGTTTGTATTTGGACATGATATTTAGATATAATGGGTTAAAAACATTATATAAAATACATAATTTTACCAATTCTTAAAAAAAAAAAAAAAGGAAGGACTTGTACCACTGCTACAATACCCATTTTAAATGTTCGCCCAAGCCTTCCCCAAAGAGCTGTGTAGCCATCTACTAGAGTGACAGTGTGCTAGAAAAAATGAAATATGCAGATCTTTTGAGGTTTACTAGACACTGGATCTGAACTGATGCTAATCCCTAAGAACACAAAGCACTACTTTTATTCTCCAACCACAGTTAATCTTGGTAAATACTTAGATGAAGTTTTAGCTCATGTTGGTTCTGTTAGTTCATTTGGTCCACACATGAACTTTGTGGTGTGGCTATTTTCTCCATTCTAAAACTAACAGTATCCCCAAATAGGCTTTTTAACCCATGAGGTGGAGGCCATTATAGCAGTAAGGAGCCACGTGGGATGCTCTTGAAACTTTCACTGCCTTCCAGAATCATAAACCAGAAACAATACCACCAGAAAGGACTTGAAAGAAGCAGGGGTGGTGATAGCTATCACATTCCCATTTAACTTACCAGTTTGGCCACTGCATAAGTCACATGGATCTTGAAAAATGTGGATTACTGTGAGCTTAACCAGGAGATAATTCCAGCTGGGACTGCTGTTCCAGGCGTAGTATTTTTGCTGGAACAAATCAACATAGCCCCTGCTACTTGTTATACAGCTACTGATTTAGCAAATGCCATCTTCTCTATACTTATTTATAAAAACCAGCAGAAGCAATTGGCTATTACTTACCAGAGCCAATAGTATTCGTTCACATTGTTAGTGCAGGGACACATCAATTCTCCTTAATATAGCCTACAGAAATGTTGATCATCTTGACATTCCACAAAACATCACACTGGTTCATTGTGGTTGTTCATTATGACAACATTATGCTAATTGGACCTGATAAACTGGAAGTAGCAGATATTTCAGATGCCTTAGTAAGATATTTGAACTAGAGCTCAGAAGAAAACCACGAGTATGAGATGATAACTCTAAAGAGGTCCTGGCAGGTCCCCACCTTTAGGGTGGGACAAGTTCTGGGATTGTATAAGCTATACAAAACAAAACAAACAAAAAACCACTGAGAAGTGAATCCAAGCAAGTGGTGTGGGTTATAAATGATGTGGATTGGAAAAAAGAATAAAGTGATTGCTGCAGAGACTGGTCATACCAAACATGTGGCTATGGAAGGAAATGAACAGCCCAGCTAGTAGGAGAGGAATACTCTAAACCCTGGGAAGTCAGGGATTGGGGAAAGAATCATGAAGCCTCTCTTGGCTCTCACTTAGAGGACACCTGTCCTAGCCTATCATCTCAGAATGCCTTTGTAGCCTTGAATACCCATTCTTAACTTAAATCCTAGACTCCTAGATGTTAGGACTTAGATCCTTAGTTTTTAGACCTTAAACTAAGGACTATTGATCCTTCAGGTGGATAATTTCCACCTGAAATGACAGAACAAAATTAATTTTCTGGATATTAATATGGTTCACCTCTAGCCTGGTATTCTTGTCAGTCCCCTGTGATTTCTCCCTCTTGTCTAAGAAAGAAAGTTCTTTTGTATGCTTTTTCCAGACCAAAGCCACTGCTGAATTTCACTGACTGCTGCATCTCTCATTCCCTCTGGACCCTACTGACAAAATCTTAACAGCTTTTCCATCAGACACTGAAGAATTAAACCTTAACCCCCATGTCAGCAAAATGCCATTGCCAGAGTCACTACAAACTTCTGTATTAGTAGAATCTAGTTCACCAGGAACAGTCCATACCAAAGGGCGAGGCTGGTTGGCTCTTATAGCCAGATTGTCCTCTTCAGAGCAGCACCGGGGCCTACTTTGAAGGAAATTATTTAGCTCTAATCAAAGAATTTGTCCACTGTAAGGGACACAAAACTGACCCACCGTTGTTGTCATAAATGACACTTAAACACTCCTCATAGTAGAGTACATATGTGGGCATCAGACCTATACTTGCCTGACAAACATAAACCAGTGTAAAATCTCTAATGCAAGTGATTATAGACAATCATGTTGCCGTAGACCTCCCACTGGCCAGTCAAGGGAGAATATATTCAAATGCTAATACCTGTTACTGCTCTTAGATTAATAAATCAGGAAAGGTGGAACGGTTATCTTCTACCTTAGGGAGAAAGCAGTATGGCTTTCTCAGGTCAGTCTCAACACTGAGACATACTTAGCTATGTTGGCTCTGGATGGGGAGCCTTTTTACAATTTATCCTTCAAGTTAGCCTGACCATCTTGCTAGGCGTCATGGTCATGGTCGTGATCAGTTTCATCTGCTGTGGCCTAAGATGAATGGAAAATATTTGGTCCAAGCCCCTACAATCAATCAGTACAGTTAGTTAGGTAATCTCACAGGTGTCCCAAACTCCTGAAAATAATTCTTACTTCAATATATGAAAGGTCAGAGGTGGAGCTTTTGGGGTACAGCCTCGCCACCATCTGATCTTCCATGTGTCTATGTAAGCGAGACAGGCATATCTGATCAGTCTTGGTGGAATACCCTGCAGTACCTCCATGACCAAGGAGAGATAAGCTTCCTGTGAGCAACAGACTTCTATCAAACCATTTCTCATCAAGCTCCCTAGTTTCAGTAGAGCATAGGACTTTCCATTTTACTCCACCGCACTTCAATTATAGCTTCAAGCTTCTGTGTAAGTTTGGAAACTGTTGGGCTATTGTTTAGATGGCTTCTCAGGAACAGATCAATCCATCTCTCCTGTCTCTCTCATTAGGTCCTTCCAGTTCAATTTTGACCTGTAGGACTAGAGCTATAGGGAGGTGACACTGTGCTATATTGTTTTTATTTTTTTTTAATTTTTTTTCTGTTTATTTGACAGAGAGATCACAAGTAGGCAAGGCAGGCAGAGGGGGGCGGGGAAGCAGCCTCCCCACCAAGCAGTGAGCCCGATTTGGGGCTCGATCCTAGGACCCTGGGATCATGATCTGAGCTGAAGGCAGAGGCTTAACCCACTGAGCCACCCAGGCATCCCTGATACTGTTTTTAGTGTGTATGTAATAAGTTACATTAATCCAGTTGAGCATATTGTCATCTTACTGACTGAATCTCTGAAAGTGTGGCAAGGCAACCTAGTAGCTTCAGTAGTGATCCTTGTGGCTCTGTTAGCTACCACACTGCAGCTTACAGCCTATTCCACTACCTGTTAGAAGGGTAGTATTTTCCTAAATTGAAGAGTGAATAAAGCTGTTCTAATTTTCATGCAGAAAAACAGGGTGAGCAGAATCAAGACTTTGGCATATTAGGGCAACCAAAACCTGCAGGGTTGGAACAAGTGGAGAGAGAGATTGAAGACAGAGGAAAAAGAGTTAAGTGAAAGATCAAGGTAGTAGAGAAGAAGGTACAGTGATGAGGACCAATAGCTCTGGAAGAATCACTCGACAGGAAGAAGACACCCCCCCCCCCCCAGTCTCTGAGGCCAAAGAAATCAGCCTCCTCCCTATTCTTTCCTACCATAGAGCTCCTGTGGGTTTCTGGTCTCTTGCCAGGTCTCCTGACTAATCTAATCCTTCTTATCTTATCTACCACTTTTTTTCAATGTTCTATGTTCTAGGTGTGTGAAAATGTCAGCCATACATTCTTGCCCAAAGTCTATCAGTAGTTTCCCAGCACTTTCAGATCTAATTCTAATCACAGTAGTATGAACCCTAAGTTTCTTCAAATTCTGATCTCTGCCTTTCTATCCAGCCTATCCCCCCACCCCCGCACTTTCACACACAGTCCTCATGCTAGTCATGCTGAACAACTTGCTTTCTTCCTGTTGAGCCAAGAAGACAGGGCCACTGCGTTTGATTATACAGACCATGCATAGACCATCCCTAAGAGGTTCTGTGTGTATCGCTGATATTGTCAATTTGCGTAGTTATTAGAATTATCTTCTGGAAGATGACAGCAGAGTCTTATTCTAATGAGATTAATATAATATGACAATTTTGTGACATAGGGAAATAAAATACCTTGAAGAAAGGCCCAATTTTATAACAACTTGAGCAAAGGTGTACCTCAGTTCCTTTGTACAATTCTTTATGTTTAGAATACTTTTCAGCAGCCTTGTCCATCAGCAAAGTTCTTACTCATTCTACACAAAGAAGCTCAAACACTATCTCTATCTCTTCAAATATTACCAGGTATTTGTAATAACTATTTACTTCATGGTCTAGAAGTATTTGTGTTCTTATCCCTTCTCTGAAATATCTAGTGTTGTGGGATTTTTTTAGAAGATTTTATTTATTTCAGAGCAAGCAAGCAAGAGGAGGGATGGAGGGAAAGTGAGAGAGAATCCCAAGCAGACTCCCAGCTGAGTGCAGAGCCCAACATGGGACTCTGTCTCACAACCCTGAGACCATGACCTGAGCCGAAATCAAGAGTCAGATGTTTAGTCACCCAGGCGCCCCTAGTGTTGTGTTTTTAATGTTTGTCTTTATTCATTTTAACTTGAATGAGCACATGAGGTATTCTGGATCAGATTCAGATTCCTTACTACCCCAGAGTAAATAAGAACGGCATGCTCCACTCTCCTGCTTGCTCCAGGTCTTATCCCTGGGGCGATATTTTGAAATCCGATGAAATTTTTTCTACATGAGTGGCCAGATACTCTCTAGACAAGGGACAAGAAGTGATTTTTCTTTATAAAGATAAAGGATGCAAGTGTTCCTCCTCATCTCCTAAAAGGCTCTCCTCTTTACTCCAGGTGTTTCCAAGCTCTAGGGTCTCATTCCTAGATGGAATTTAAATAACAATAAAGATAACATTCCAGTCTCCCTAACACCTTCAGCAGAACTAACCTAGATGCCTATCCCAAGATATAATATTTTGCTTTGGAGAAGATAAGAGAAGTTTTATTCGCTCTTTGGATCAGAGCAATTAGCTCTGTCATTAGGGAAACAAACAGCTAATCCTTATATGAGAAAATGTATCTAGGAAAGGTAAAAGCAAAATTCTCTTTAGTGCACATGTTTCTGTGGCTTAGGAGGCTGGAACTTTTTACACAAACACTTAAAAAAACAGCGAAGTTTTATTTTACCTTATCTGGAAGCTGCATGGGGGAAGGGACCATATCATAAAGGTTCAATCTGCTTCTTTCTCCAGGACACATAGTTTTTGTGACTTTGGGAGAGTTATATGATATCTGCAGAGCTCCATTTCCAACATGCCACATTGGGATAGTGATAGCTATTTTTTAGCATTTCCTGGAGGATTACAAGAAGTAACAAATGACATGTTAGGAAAGCATTCCCAGATACTTTCCATTTCCTCTGGAAAAGAGGAAGAACAGTCCCATGAATAAGTGAGTAGGACAGAGAACATTCAAAATAACCACTACGGGAAGCGGATAATGGAGTCCCCATGGATAATTTGGACAGCATTGATATGTCATGGAGCAAGTCTGCAATCATCTCTCCCTGGTATTGATCCATGGGTTGAGAGCCCAAGGAAAGTTGACCGTGAGGATGATCCAGCAAGAGTCATTTGCATCAGAATGCATAAACAATGGCCATGTGAGAAGTGCTCAGGGTAGGAACATATATAATTTTCCTTACCTACATAAATAGATTTTCATAGCTGAGGTTTGTTAAAATGGGCAATCAATGTAATTTTGAACAGGAATAGAGAGCCTGGGGTGAGATTTCTGGAAGGTATGAGGTCTAGCTCCATTCTTCTGGTGAGAGGGTCTATGGCTATACAAGAGTCTCGGGTTATATTTGGTAAAACTGGAAAAGTTCTCACCTCCCCTGCCAGCTGCTATTCTAAGTCTGACTGAACATCATATCTAAGATTAAGATTTGGAAGGGGTTAAGAACTTAAGAAAATTTTATAATTACAATTGCATAAAACTATAAAGGATAGAGGGTTCAGTCATTTTATCTCCTCCCCATCTGGAAAATCAATCTTCCAAGGGCCATGAGCACCTCTGCACATTATTAGTGTATGTCAAGAATGGAAAACTCCTGGGATGCCTGGGTGGCTCAGTTGGGTAAGCGGCTGCCTTCGGCTCAGGTCATGATCCCAGCGTCCTGGGATCGAGTCCCACATCGGGCTCCTTGCTCGGCAGGGAGCCTGCTTCTCCCTCTGCCTCTGCCTGCCACTCTGTCTGCCTGTGCTCGCTCTCTCTCTCTCTGTGACAAATTTAAAAAAAAGAATGGAAAACTCCCGACTACTCTTGACTTGGGTCAGTTTCAAGATTGTGTTTGCAGTGAACATCCTTGAGCAAGTAAGTCATATCTTCTCCCAAAGAGCCAGCTTGGTTACCAAACACTATAAAAGCAGTAAATTCTCCAAGTTCAGTATTCCTTGGCCTGTAACAGAAATCCACTTTGTGTATGGCAGCCATCTAGATCCCTTCCTTTAGACCCTCTGGGATTTGGGAGACATGAGAATCTAACACCATCATCATGCTCATGCTGCTTTGACATGCTTTTTTGTCTCTAATGCAGGCATCTTGTGTTTTCTTTTGGCATAAATGAAAGAGTGACAGGCCCCAGACCCATCGCAGATACTGAAACTACTCGCCTGCCTAAGAGAATTGTGACATTATTGGCATGATCTTCACTGCCCTATGCTTTCCCTTCCATGAAAGGAAGCTGGAAGAGAGGATGAGTCCAGTAACATAATTAAGTTCTGAGAAGGTAAGGGAAAGAGAGGTAAAGGAAGAGTGCCTTTTCTTCATAATGTTTCCTCACAATTTGAAATTATTAATTGACTTACTTTATGTCTGTCCCTTCTAATAGAATGCAAGCTCCTGAAAGTTGGGGACCTTTTGATTTATCACTGTATCTTAATGAATAAAGTTGTGTCTAGCAATGTCAAGGCTTAATAAATATTCATTGAATGAATTAATGATTATTTGGGCCTTGAGTTACTAGTTGGGGTGAATTGGTAGTACCCAAAATGGATTACTCTGGCTCATAATAGAAGTCTGTTTGCTCTTGAATGGCATTTAAAGCTATTTCTCTTGTTTTTGTGAATCAGCACTGAATCTTTATGTTCCTATAAAGGTGTGGGGTTTTGTTTTTGTTTTTGTTTTTTTACCAAGTCTTTTAAAGAGAATTTTCCCCCAAATTATTTAACTAATTATCTTCATTACTAAAGGAAATCCAATATGGGGATAGAAAGAAATTATCTCTATATAGTGAATGACTAGTGTATGCTTGGTGCTCTACCTGTGCTGCCTCATTTAATTCCTATAACTCTGTAAGCTTAGTATATTAATATTTATTTTATTTAGAAAGGACGTAGACACAGAGAAGTTAGATAACTTGCTTTAGGGTACATAGATACTAAATGATATAGCTTATTTTTCCTGTCTTCAAAACTTTTCAATACCACATTTTACAGAGTTACGATACTTTATACTTGTGAATAGATTTTCCAAAGTTAACATTTTGGATGTGTATCTGTCACGGTTCAGTGTAAACAAATAGAAATAATTTTAGGTATTTTCGTGAAGGAAGGTATTTAATAGAGGGTGCTTATAAAAATGAATGGACAGGTTGGAGAAGCAAGTGATTCCAGTACAATGGAGAGTTGACCTATCAGCAGAGCTGTGACTGCTGAGGACTTTTGGAACACGAGTTTCAATAACATAAGAGCAGGCAGAACCAGAAAGCTACTGCTGTCCCAACCGCTTATTTTCTTTTAAGAGGCTGAATAATGGGTCATGAACACTGCTTCAGAAAAATGTTTCAGTGACTTTAATTATTAGGGAAATATAGCCAAAAGTGGTCACAGAGATGCCCCAACTTCTCTTATGTTTTCTAAATCTTGCATGAATATATCTAAGTTCAGACCTAATTCATATCCATAGCTCTAGGTGCAAAGAAGTCTAGAAACAGTTGTAAGCTTCCAGTCTCTGCATTATGAAAGATGCCATAAGAGGAGGGTGGAACGAACATTAAGTGAGCCAACCTGCAGTATTTACCATGGGCAGTATTGGGAGAAATACAGACACAAATACAGAAATACATATAAGAAATACACAGAATTGGTGAAGATGTTTAAAAGTGACTCTGTCCAGGAAAACCTATAATATGTAATTATTTATTTGAATGCCAAACTCCTGACATTAAAATTTTATGGTTATGATTTATCTTGGGGAAAATATTCATTCACATAATCACTAAGGCCAATAAGAAATCTAAATATGCATATATCAGAGAAGAGAAAATTATTTGTGGTGTAGGATCATCACTTTCATTTTTTTTTTATTGTCCTTTGTTTGTTGACACTATTATTGGCTTGATTTGGGGGAAGAGGAGGCTTATTTCCAGCAGGCCCCAGGTCTTTCTCTGGATTCTCTTCGGCTCTGGTTTCTCATATGCCAACAAAGTACTCAAATAGGAAAGGCTTAACAATTTAGTACTCTAAAGCTTCAAAGACATTTAGCACATGCACACATTTTACATGGAGGCCCCAGGGAAGCAGAAAGATTTGCCTGGGATCTCATGGAGGCTGGATTAGAAGCCAAGTTCTCTGGCTCCCTGTCCAAACCTTTCCTCATCACAGCAGAATCAAGCCGTGGATTGTATGCCTCCTAAATACAGAATGATATCATGTATATGAATATGTGTGTGTGAGAGAGAGAAAAGGAGAGACAGATGCCTTTACATCAAGTTCAATAATGGGCAAAACAGCTATATTTTTCAGGACACATACTTACATGTTAAGCATGAAACAAAGCGAGGAAATGTTAACCATCAAAGTCTGGTTAGCAGGGGAAGTGGAGAGTTGTTACTAGTAAAAGGCACGTGGGAACTTGTGGGGTGATGGCAATGTCTCAGGAGACTTGGTTTTGTAATTTTGTTAATTTTGAAATGCAGTGAAATGTATTTGACTTTCTCATCTTCAGTAACACTTTGTTTTAGTAGTGCCAAGTTAGGTTCTTTTCATGGATGATTTCTTTTAGCTCTCACTAGAACACTCTTGTAGAGGCACTGTTATTATCCCCGTTTCATAGATGAGCAAACTGAGATACAGCCTTCACTAACCTGTCCAGATCCACACAGTTAGGTAGCAGAGCTGGTAGTATTTGATTCATCTGGCTGCAGCATCAGCTGCTTAACCATTCTTCTATGCTAGCCACCAGAAACTGAGTGACTGAGTAAATTACAGACCTTTCTTTTTATTATTATTTTACAGTCACAAAAGTTATAGTTATGATAACCATGTTAATAAGAGAAAAAAAGGAGCATACAAAATTTATAGTGATTACATCTGTTTGAAAAATATGTGTGCATAGGTATAAAAGACCAGAATGTACAATACCGATAAGTTAGGATGGTGAAAATGTGGGTGCTTTGTCCCCCCTCTTCTCTGTTTTCCAAATTTATTTTAAAGTGGCCATATGAAATTTACAGTGGTAAAATGTTCTGTTAAATAAACTTCCCATTTACCTGAAACATAAAATTTCGTTTCCACACCCTTCTTTCCTACAGCTTTGTATAATCTTTAGAAGCCTCTTCTGCTCAATGAGTGACTTCATTACTGAATTGATGGCACCAGATCATTCTAGCTATGCAAATCACAAATCCACAGCCAGCTGAGGAAAAGGCGGATAAAAGATTACATTAAAAATTAAAGCTACGTGTGGAGATGTGGAGATAATGTGCTTACAATTATTTCTACATTGTTAATATTTATGCAATTACAAAGCCAGTCATGACAAATCTTAAATCTTGAGTCCTATTCCTTTTGCCCTCTGATATTTTTGACCTTGAACTGAGACTGCCAAATAATATATAAAAAATGGCTGTGGGAGAAGCATTTCCTTTGGCCTATAAATGATAAATGCCTTTTTCTTAGAAAGTGATCTCATTTCTTCCTAGCCTTTGTTTATTTTCAGTGCATTGTATTTTTTTACTCTGTTACATTCTGATCACCCTTGAAAGCACTGGGCTTTTAGTCTTCCACAGTTTGGTTGCATTGTTTTCTGGTGGTGCTGCTGTGATGTGTTTTCTGTCAGAGGAAATTTACAGGTACATTAGCCTACTTGACAGGCACAATGAGCCACAAGGCTCCCCTAAGGAGAAACTTCCATGTGCTGTGGTGAGGCTTTCTCTATCTCTCCATCCCACCCTCTCTCTTACACTTTAATACCCAACCATGACTCAGACACAAATCCCAACCACTTTGGTTTATAGGGATTACCTTGGAGCTGGGATTTAACTCTCTGGTTCCTGGTAACAGTGTTACATCAGTTCTGTATTAATTAATTCATATTTCTGCAGTAATCTGCCTACAGTAGTTTGTGGATAAAACCAATGTCTTCCCTTACAGTTATACAGATACCAAGTAAGGAATGGATGGGAAACTTTTCTTTTTCCCCCCCATGATGAGTCATTGACACAAAGTGGGGAAAATAGCATCTAAGAACTACACAAATAAAAAACAATATAATTAAATTTTATGGAGGGTGTTTAGAGAGAAAATTGTTTCAGAATTTTGTGTGTCATAGAAAAAATGGTCAAAAAGAATCAATAAAACTTATTAAAAATTCAAAAACATAAAATGAG
>ML101438.1:3605-25708 GCA_003697995.1 Taxidea taxus jeffersonii
TCTGTACTCTGATCGAGGATTCTGTATGCTGATCGGGGGATTCTGTATTCTGATGGGGGATTCTGTACACTGATGGGGGGTTCTGTACGCTGATTGGGGGGTTCTGTACTCTGATCTGGGATTTTTTATGTGAATCAGGGGTTCTGTACACAGATCAGGGAATTCTATACTCTGTTGGGGGATTCTGTACTCTGATCTGGGATTTTGTATGTGAATCGGGGGTTCTGTACACAGATCAGGGAATTCTATACTCTGATGGGGGATTCTGTACACTGATCGGGGGATTCTGTACTCTGATTGAGGATTCTGTACTCTGATTGAGGGGTTCTGTATGCAGATTGGGGGTTCTGTACACTGATTGGGGGCTCTGTACACTGTTGAGGGGATCTTGTACACAGTTATTTCTGCCGTGCTTATTTCCCCCACAGAACTGGGGGTGTAAGCAATGAAACTGTCAAAGCAATGAAACTGAGCTGTGTCTTGCATGGAGGGACAGACACCCTTGCCTTCAGCTGTGCCCACCGAGCTCCCTGACATCCTCCTGTCATGGTCTCCTTCCTGTTCCTGTGAGGGGGACTGGCACAGGCCTGGGACTTAGCAGGTGCTCTGTTGTACAATGCTTTGTACAGAGGCGGGGTGGGGCTGGGCATGGCGTGGTCCCTCTTCCCTGTAAACCAATTCTGAAGAAAATCCCCAAGAGCAGTTTCAATGCTTCAGTGCCCAGGGCAGTAGGGTGGCCTCCTCTCCAGCGGGGGCATCTCTCCACTGTTGAAGCTGGAGGAGCCCCCAGCAGGAGTTGCTTACCTCCAAGAACAAGGTGCTCACCACCTCACCAAGAGTAGGGTCCACTCTTGACAGTTCTTCTCTAAGTCCTAGGCAACTATGGGAGTCTCCCACCTGGCCTCCCATCCTGAGCTCACCTGGTTCTTCACTACCTTGGGCCATTGCCCTAGCTTTGTTCCCTCTCTCTCATGGGGTGCTCCCTGAATGTGTCTTCAACATCCCGGCACTGGGTACTCTGTAACTATCAGCCGCAACCCCAGAGCCCCAGCTAATAAGCCATGGCCTGAGCCCTTGAAGGACACCCTGCGCACGCAGAGCGAAGCCTGTGCATGTCTGCATGGCGTCCGAGGCCCTCTGCCTCCTGGACATAATGACTCACTGCATGCCCCGATCCTGGTGGTGCCAGGCTGCCTACGTGGTCCAATGTGCCATGTATTTCTGCCTTTCTACCTTCCTTCATAGGCACCATTCCCCTGTCTGGATGGCCCTGCCTGCCTTGGGGGCCTGCAGCATCCCATGAGCCCCCACGCTAATGTCACCGGGACCCCGAGTGTCCGTCTGCCCTGGATGGTGGGGCCCGTGGCTTACCTGCAGAGCCTGCAGACAGTGACACAGTGTGTGCCCCGGGGATGGTGGGCACTCTTCCAGGCCAGGGAACCATAACCAGTGTCCATGTGGGTTCTCCTGGTAAGTGGTAGGGCAGGGTGCAAACTCATGAGCTCGTGTTTACTGTTGAATATTTGGACACTCCTGTGATGGGGAACTCACTACTTCATTCAGCCACATCTGCAGCCGTAGCAGCTTCCTGGGGGTGAGGGATCGGCCTCGCTGCAGTCTACTGCGGGGGGTAGAGGGTCAGCAACCCAAGGCGGTGTGAGGTGGTGGGTGTGATGAGTGGGGGGTTCCCCCCTGCAGAGGGGCCTCGGGGAGCTGGTGCTCCCGCAAACCATGCTGCCCTCTGGTGGCCGCCGCCTGCCGCAGCTCCCGGGTCTCTGCATCCCTGCGGGGTGGAGGGGCCCTCTCCTCGGGACCCTGAGTGCCTGCCGCTGGGGATGCAGGGGACCTGGACGGTGAGTGGACCGCAGGCCCCGTGGAGAAGACAGACACACACACACACACACAAATGGGAAGGATGGTGTCTTCTAGCTTGGGCAGGCCTGGCGGTGGCCTCCACAGTCCCTGGGCTCGTGCGGGCCCTGTCCCATGGATGGGGGTGCTTAGGGACCCCCAGTTCCATCCGAGTTCCCTGGCCTGGACCCACTGTTGCCAGGAAGTGTTAATGACCCTCCAGGTCTCACACCTGCGCTGCTCGCTCTTCCCACAGACACCACCAGAGGGCGTCCGCGAGGCGTGCTGGATCCCAGAGACGCCACCACCAGCCTTACAGGCCTGCTGCCCCTGGGGGGGCATCGGGATCGTGGGCATTGTGGGTGTCTGGGCCCGCTCACTGGTGGGAGCCCTCGACTAGGGCGTCCTCCAGCCTCTGACGGGCTCTGCCGCACCGTCCTGGGTGGAGGACATGCGTGTGCAGTCTGGGATATGGGCTTGGCCTGGAGTTCCAGGGGTTCTAGGTATGGAACTGGAAGTCACCAGGTGCAGGCGCAGATGGGCCCAGGCTGCAGGGTTGGGTGGGGGACACACCTGGCTGTGGCAGTCGTCGGGGAGGCCTTTGCACACACTGGAGCACTCCTCCGGACTCAACGGGCTGACATCTGCTTGGGGGTGCAGAACCTCCTTGAAATTCTGACGCCCAGGACACACGCTTCCTGATTCCCAGACCTGGTGGGTCCTCCCGGCTGCTGTCCCAGGGCCTGAGCTCCTCCTGCCCTTCCCCCCCTGCTCAGCGGCCCTGCCCTTTCCGCACTGACTCGGGGCTGGCCTGTGCGACCAATGGGAGATGGACACGTGTGACTCCAGAGGCTCGATGATAAATGCACAGCAACCTTGCTCCCCGGGATCACTCAACCTGGAGGGGAGGGGCCGGGGCCACCTGAGCCCCCAAAGATGCCCAGCCTCTAGGAGCTCCTGAGCCCCCCGCCTGCCGCCCGAGAAAGGCCAGGTGGTGACTGGTGGGTCGGACTGCCAGTCCGAGCTGACTTGCCTCGCAGCCTAGTTAACCAGCGCCCAGCTAATACCCAAAGAAAATGTGTCATCACTTAAGTAACATGATTGTGTTACCGGAAATCGGGAACGAGAGAAACAAGCACAGATCTCACTGCTCCCTGGCCCACAAGCCTGTGCTCCCCAAGTCTGGCTTCCTCTTCCTATTCCCTCGCATGCCCTGGCGGCAGTCTGCGGTGGGGCCTTGGGGTGCAGGACGTGTATTTGGGGTGATGCCCAGGGCCTTCTGAGAAGCGTTCAGATGCTGCCGTGAAAACTCGTTGCAGACTGGAGGCTGGGGTGTGTGCCCACTGGCGAGGCTTGTCCCGGGGTGCTAACGCCTTCAAGGCTTGGTGCCCGTGGGGGGTCAGGCGCTGTTGGGATGCGCTCAGAATGGGCCACTGGGGCTGAAACGGCAGGGGCAGAAGGGTGTGACACGGCCGCCGGGGCGTCAGTTCCCGAGGCCTTTCTCTTGTTCCACGCCTATACCTCGCACCTGCATAGAACTTCCACTTTTCCCTGCCTCGACTTTAAACCACGAGCTCTTTGAGGATGGCCCTCAAAGGACAGTCCTAAGAACGTTTACTGAGCACCTGCTCAGGGCCAGACAGAACTAACCTGGCACTAACCAGGCCGGTCGTCCCCTCTGAGGCTGGAGCGATCGCTGTTGGCCCCACTCTCTGGATAAGGAAACCGAGGCTCGGAGAGGTTAAGCAATATAGCCCGCCGGTGGAGGCTCACACGCGGAGGCGCCTGTCTGCGGCGCACCTGTGGTCCACATGGCTGGCTCTCATCCCCTCCTTGTGGCCCTGCTGCTTCTGGGGCCAAGCCTGCGGGGCTGGAGGCTGCTTTCTGGAAATCCACTTACCACTGACCTCATCTTTGTCCTCCTCCGAGCTAATCTGCTAATCCTGCCCGCCCCATGGGCCCCTGCACAGTCTGTCTCCCCCTGATCCATCTCCTCTGAGGGGGGCCTCCTCTCCACTGGGCTTGGGGTGGGGAGAGTTGGTTGGGATGGGATCTTCTCCATGCAGCGTTCCCCGATTCCTGGGAGGATTCTGGAGCCTGGAATTCAGGCCTGGAGTGAGAATCTGCCTGTCCCTTGCTCAGCCATCACCTGCCTTCCAGGGGTCCCTGTGGCTGCTGACGGTGGGCAGCTGGGGCGGGGCAGCCTCCCCAGGAAGTGGTACCAGAGCAAGCTTCCAACCTGGGAGGAGAAGCTGGGCATTTGGCTGGGCCAGGGGCAGGGGGCACCCATGGACTGGTGTGGGGGGAGACTTGAGACTCGCTTCCGTGTCTACCTCTCTGGTCCCTCTGTCCCGGGCCTCCTCCACAGGCCCCCACTGGCCTAGCCATGAGCTCCCTAGGAAGTGCTGATCCAGAAGGGGACCCCCTCACTAGTCCCCAAGGGGCACCTCAAGTCTCCCAGGGGCTGGCTGGTGGCTGAAATGGCACGGCCCACGTGGCACAGGGAGACGGGCGTGTTGGGCCTCACTTCTCTCAGGCACCTCTGCGTGTGGGCCCGCCCTGGAGTGCGTGAGGTCCCGGTGGCCCCGATGACCACCTCTAGGAGCTCACTTCCAGGGGCTCCCTGTACAGGAGACCCCAACGCGGCTGCTGGGTGACTGCTATGCAGGCCCCATCCTTCCAGAAACCCCTCCCGTGGATCTGGGGCTCAGCCCCATGGACAAGTGGGTAAGTCGAGGCACCTGTAAGTTGCGTAAAAACTATTGGCCTCCGGACCTCTCTCTCCCGAGCTCGGGGCCCCTCCCCGCTCCATCCTTGCTGCCCCCGCCATCCTCCTCCCGGGGCTCAACGGAGCCCTGAGTGCCGCAGCCCATCTGGCAGTCCTAGTCTTTGGGAGCCGGCCCCCCGCCAGGGGGCGAGGTCAGACCCCCGGGCGGCTCCATGGCCACGCCCCTTTCCGTTTGGGCGGGGGCTCCGGGGCACGAGCGCGCGCGCACGTGGCTGCAGCGTGGGGAGCGTTCCCATTGGGCCGCGCCGCCCACGTGACCCGACGGCGCGGCCCGCGCTACCCGGACCGGGGCCGCGCCTGCGCGCGCCGGCTCACGTGCACGCGCGCCCCCCCTGCCTCCGCCCGTCGAGCTGGCGCCGGGACCGCCAGGTCAGTCTTCTCGGCGCGCGCTCAGCGTGGGCGCGCGGCGCGGGCGCGTGGGGCCGTGGGCGCGCAGGCGGAGCGTGGCCGCCTCTTGCGCTGGGCGCGTCCCGGGACCCCGCGGCCTGGCCTGGCCGCTGCTGCTGCTGCGGGAACGCGGGCCTGGGCGCGGCCACGTGCAGGGCGCGGGAGGCTGGTCGGGCCCCGTCCTTTCCCCACCTCCCTCGGGGGCGAGCAGCGGGAAGACCCCGGCTGGACGAGCTGAGCCCGCTCCCGTGTCTGGGGGGCGCGTGACCCCTGTCCCCAGGTCATCCTTCCGAAGTTGCGGCTCGGGGGTCTGGTGCTGCCCCTTCCCTACTCCGCTTCCTCATCGGCGTAGTCTGGGGGGACCTGGTCTTATCAGAACCCCAGAGGGTTCCCTGTCCTGCGGTAGGACGGGGAGGGCAGCCCATGTCCCCAGCCGATGTCCCCGGAGGCTGAGCTCCGGGTCCCAGCCTGCGCTCTGCGGCCCGGCGCAGACCCTTGCCGGGGCTGGTAGCCTGGCAGTGCCTCCCCGAGCCCTGGCCCAGCTGCGGAACCGCGTCAGCAGCCTCGCCCCAGGTGTCGCAGGGATTGCACAGGTGGCTCCGCACACGCGCCCGCGGCTCCGCTGGGCAGCTGCTGGTTGGGACGGGTGGTATGCCCGGCTGCGAGCCGGCAGAGCGCAGCCCCTGTGTCGTGGGGTGACCTCTCAGGCCGGCGCCTGGCCCGTTGGCTCTGGGAGAGCGGGCCTGAGGGTGGCAGGAGGTCCAGGCCAGCAGGTCACAGTGCCCATGGCCACCCCAGCCTCTTCGCCAGGCCCTGGGCCTCGTCTCCTGGCCTGGCGGGCTCTGTGGTCAGCTCTGCACGGGATAGTGGGTTCCGGGCTGGAGCAGCCTGGGGGTGGGGACCAGATGGGGTCCCTGGAGGAGACCTGTGCTCTTCTTGCCCAACGGCCTCTTCAGAGCTCTGTGCAGGTGACCTCATGTCCTCCCATGAGGTTGTTAACCCCATTTCTCAGATAAGGAGGCTGAGGCCCAGTGCGGTGGAGTCAGGTCCATTTCCCCTGCAGATCTAACTAGGGCCTTGGCTTGCCCGTCTGTGAAATGGGTGCTGTTTGGCCCGCCCTGCAGGCTGCTGGAAGGAGGCAACGGGAGAGGCAGGCATGGGCGTGTCTCCACCGTCCCCCTCCCGGCTGCTCTTCAGGGAGAGAGGCTGCCCCTCAAATGTCCCTAGGAGGACCACTGCACCCCGTAATTGTTTGCTCAGCACTTACTCTGTGCCAGGCCCCGTGCTGGGATCGGGTGGGTGTCAGGGGTGAGCCTCAGGCTGGAGGGGGACAGGGCAGGGCGTGTGCCCCCCCAGGTGCTCAGGGTGGTGGAAGATGCAGGTGGTGAACGGGTGGGACCTCCACGCCGTCTCCTTGGCTTGCCGGCTCCTCCTTGCCCTTGCTGTCCTCCAGGACACCTTCCCTGACCTCCAGGATGGGGCTGGGGGCCCCAGCGAGTCCCCTCTGTCTCCTCCGTGCCAGCTTGACTTCCCGCCCACGTGGCTGGGAAGAGGTATGCACCATCAGCCTTGACCAAGCTGGTGTGAGCCCGCCCTGCTCCCCAGTGGGGTGCACTGGGAGCACACAGGCCTGTGCTGGGGTGCCTTGAGGGCTCACATCCAGATGGGGACACTGTGCCTCACTGGCTGGTGGACCCGAGCAAGAGGGTGGGTCAAGGAGAAAGGGCAGGGGCATGTCCAGGCAGCATTTGGCTGGAGGGGCAGAGCTGGGAGTGGCTGGGGCTGTGGTTCCAGCCATGGGTGATGGTTTCCCAGAGACCTTGAACTTGCTGGTTACCCAGAGGCTCCAAACCTCACTGTAGGCAGTTACCAGACGTTGCACCGGGGCTTCTCCCCTCTGCCTGGCCCTGGCCTGTGCCCTCTGTCTGGGGTGGGGTGGCCTCCCCGCCAGCTGCCTGGCATCTCACCTCCACCCGGTCTCCCTCGATGCTGTCACCTGCTCCTTGGAGTCCCTGGTACCCCGTACTGCCCCGTGGGGCTTTTCTCAGGGCTAGTGGGTACAACAGGGGAGGTGGAGCTAGTCAGGAGGGCCTGGATTTCTAGTTTCTTCCCAGGTACCATTGCCTCGGCCCTCAGTTTCTGCATCTGTAGAATGGGAGCAAGGAGGTGTGGGGTCAGTCACGTGGGTGGACACCGCCCTGGCACTCAGAAGGTGTGCGGGGAACACCACTTCCCTCCTTCCGACCTGGACCAAGGCCATGGCCCTGAGCCTTCTTGTCGGGGGTAGGAGGGTTCTCATCACCTCACCCCGAGGGGAGGGTGGGATCTCATTCCCCGGGGGTGCCTCTCCGCAGGGCCAGCACCTTTAGGGTCCCCCGGTGGCTTGGAATCCGGGTCAGAGCAGCCAGTCAGGCCTTCCTGTCTCCCTGGGCCAGCAAACTGGGGAGCCACTGTGAGCCAGGCCCCGAGAGGCTGTGAGCAGGACTGCCCAAGCTGGTGGTCACACATGCAGGATAATGCTCGCAGATGTGCTAGGAAGACATTGGGTAGGGGTGAGGGCTGGCAGGTGGTAGGGAGGGGGCCCCAGGAAGGGCCAGTGTCAGCTGTCGGACCTGCGCCTGCCAGGCTCATCTCCCGCCGGAGGTCCCCGGGCCTCCAACACCGCCGACTCGTCTCTGTCCTGGGTCTTCTGGCCGCCACCGTTGTGATGCTCCTCCTGGGTGCCCGGCCTGAGCGTGGTGGGGTCTCGCATGGAGGCAGGACCGTGGACAGTCACCGCAGGCCAGCAGCGGGGAGGGCCTGTGTCCCACGCTCAGGAGCTGTCTTTTGGGGGAGGGGCTGGGCCGGGAAGTTGGCTTCAGGGCCCCACTCTCCTGCTGGGTGACCCTTGGGGTGGGCGTCAGTGCCGTAGCCTCCCAGCAAATGAGCGCTGGACCCGATCGGGGACTGTCAGTGGGTCGTCACCCCGACTCACTAGGTGCTCTTTGGGGGCACACACGTGTCCCTCGGGACGTTCTGGTGCCCTGAGCAGGCACTGTTGCTGGTGTGGGCAGATGGAAGGTGGGGAACTGGCCTCGCTCAGGTTCGGGGGAGACACGGAGTGTTCTAGAGCAGGGGTGGTGGGATGGAGCAGAGCCTCGGGGGTCTGACTTCCATGGGTTGTGGTCCTAGAAGTGGGAGCATCAGGAGGACGGCTCCTACCGTAGGGGGTCTGGGGTCTTGAGTGCTTAGCCAGGGGCTGATGTGCTGCGATGGGGCTCTGAGCCAAGGATGTCAGGATAGGTGCTGCCGCAGGCCTCCCCAGTGTCCAGGCATACCCGGAGCACACTTAGTCCAAGACAGGTCATTGGCTGTCTGGCTTTGGGCCAGTTGTCCTTAGGGGTCTCAGTTTCCCCTTCCGCAGACAGGGGGGCTCTGACCTGCCTTCTCCAGCTCCACCGTCCCCACAGCCCCTCCCGGGAGCTGCAGGAGCCCGTTCCCACGGCCTCTGTGGCCACAGAGACCCCAAAGCCGGGGCTGGCCCAGCCGGTGGAGGCGGGCTGACAGGCAGGCTGCCCTGCCCTGTCCCCTTCCCATGGGGACTGGTGCTCCCAGCCGCTCTCCTGGCCCTGCGGCCCCTCTTGTGACTCAGGCTTCCCGGAAGAGGCGCGGGAGGGTACCGAGGATTCCCCTCCCACCACCCACCCAGGGTTCCCCCTGCTGCCTGCCTGTCCCATCCCTGCCCCGTGGCTACACGTGGTGGGCTAGACCCCTTCTTCTGTGTCGCCCTGACCCCCAGAGGGTGCTCCTTTCTGATGGTGCCCCCCGTCATCTGCTGGTGTGGGGACACCGGCCCCCTCCTCACTCTCTTGCCCAGACCAGGGCCAAAGCAAACATTTCCCCGCTTTCATCTCCCTGCCGCGCTCAGCTGCCCGCTCCTCTCCGGCTGCTCTCTGGCCGGCTGCCCAGTGGCCCGGCTGCTGGGAATGGCCATGCGGAACTCAGGGGCTGTCTGGGGGTGCCCGGGGCTCTCCACGGTAACCTCGCTGTCCTCTCCTCCCCTCCGCATGGTTTGAAGGAGCCCAGAGCCATGGGCCCAGTTCTGCTGGGTCTCTCTGGGCTTCCTGGGCCTCGGTTTTCTTGTCTGGAGGATGGGGTGCTTGGAGCACACTGTGGACCTCACGGCAGACTGGACGGGAGGTCAGGCCTTGGTGGTGAAGCTCCAGCCACCTGAGCCCCGCTGCTGCTTCCCGCTGCGTCTGCTCCTTGTGACTGGGTCATGCCAGGCTCTCCGCTCACCCTCGCCAGGGGCCTGGGGCCTGGGGAAGCGTGGTCCTTGGTGCCTTGGCTTCTCTAGCTGGCATGCTGGGCTCTCGGGGCCTGGGCGGGGTGGGCCGAGACAGCACCACCTGCCCAGGGGCTCACGTCTGGGGAGGGGTGACACTCAAACAGGCCCCTGACTGCATCGTTGTGACTTAATCCGTGTGTCGTGATGTTCCGTATAAAAACCCACGCAGCCCAGGCAGTCTCCAAGGGCACTGGGCTCCGGGCTTCCGGGCGTCTCAGCTTGACTTCCTGGGAGCCGACCGCTCTGCTTCTCACTTGAGACGGGCCGCTTTCCTGATGGCCCCCACGGACCCAGGTCTCCGGGTCTGGATGGACCTGCGCGCGTTAGTCAGTGCCCACGCCCATCACCTCCATCTCCGCAGCTGCGACGTCGGCTGGGGGATGCAGGCTACTGGCCTGGCCTTGCTTCCGCCTCCCCATGTCCTGTCCTGTGAGGGGCTGCCCAGGCCTGCACTGACCCCTGGTGGGGAATGGGTGACGGCAGAGAGAGGTGGCCCTGACCCTGGGAGGGACGCATGGGTGAGCAGGGTAGCAGTGGCTTTCCTAGAGTGTGTGACCCTCCGAGTCTGAGGCCGTGGTAGATAGGAAGTCCGGGTGAGCTTCTGGGAGGAGGTGGCATCTGGCCCCGGGCGTGAAGGATGCGGGCATCACAGTAGGAGGGAGGGGCTCCCCGGGGCTCAGGGCCAGAGTTAGCCAAGTCGCTGGGCAGCCCCATTGTCAGCCACGCTCCCGGGCCTCCTCATAGCTGCTGCTTCCCCAGGCGGGGGCTGCGGGTTTGGGCTGGAGGGCCCTGCTCAGGGCAGCAGAGTGGGAGATGTGCTGGGAGGGAAGGCAGCCTCGGCGGGGCTTGTGTGGTCCTTGCAGAGTGGCGTGGGGCCAGGACGGTCTGTCCCTCACTTACAGACGGGGAGCGGACCCCATCCTGGCACAGCCACCAGCTTGCGCTCCCCTCTCTGGCTTTGGTTTTCCCTAGCTCTGAAGCGGGGCTGGGATGGCCTGTCCCCCGCTGGTGGGGTGAGAGCCTGGTGCAGGGACAGAGAGGAGGTCCTGCCTCAGGCCTTTGGGGTAACGCAGCCGCCCGTGCCTCAGTTTCCCCTTCTGTGAACGGGGTAGGAACTCCTTTCGTGGGGCTGTTGGGAAACGTTAGAGGGGCAGTGTGTCCAGGCAGCCTGAGGCGCACAGTGCGTGCCCTGCTGATGGGTGACACAGCCTCCCCCGGCCCCGCGCCCGCTCTTCCTTGACCTCCGCGGCTGGGATGTTCCCACGGCCGGGCAGCCGCAGGAAGCCATCTGGAGGCCTTGTTTACCCTCCCCCAGCCTCCCTGGCAGGAAGTCACCGGAAGGGCCGTCCCGAGGGGCCCCCAGGCCTGTGAGGACAGCCAGTGGCCGGGGGTCCCCGGTGGAGTGTAGGGGGCAGGGAGCGCAGGGATGGATTGGGCGGAGCTGGGTGCTCCCAGGCCCCCTGCGGCTCGCGGGCTGGAGTGTGGGTGGAACTGTCCATCAAGTGTGTCCCTCTGTCTGTCCAGCCTGTTTGCTACCCCTTCCCCCTCCACGGGCCTCAGATGAGGCCCAGCATGGCCGTGGCCTGTGAAGTCCCAGCCTCAGCCCTGGGTGGGCTGTGTGCTGGTTGGGAGGGTGGGGTCGAGGGAGCCGCGGGAGGGGCCCCTAACCCAGGAGCCGGGGGTGCTGGGAGCAGGTGGAGGCTGTGGTCTCTGGGAGCGTGGCTAAGGGGGGTGGCTGCTGGGAGGGAAGCGGGAAGGTGGTCAGGGTGGGGGCACGGATGGTGACTGCAGTGGTGGGGGTGGCCCCGAGACCCCGTTCTCCTCACCCTCCCCTTCGAGACCCTTGGGTCAGCAGGCAGGTCTGGACATGCCTCCAGTGGGATCAGGGTCTGGGCTTCCGCCCCTTGGGACGTGCCCACTGACTGGCCTGAGTGTGGCTGGCTGGGCCTGGGGACGGTTCCCACGGCCACTGCCAGCTGGGCCTGCCCAGCCTGAGGAAGGACGCTGACCCCAGTGCCCTTGGCCGCCTTGTGCCCGCCTGGCCTCCCGCCTTCAGGAGGAGCCTGGTGGGCTGGGGGTCAGATGGCCCTGCCTGGCCAGCCATGGGGAGCAAGGGGCACCCCGCCTGGTTTCTTCCTGTCTCCCCTGCCCTCTCACTGCGTCTCCCCCACTTTGGCAGGCTCTGTCGTGGGGTCTTGTGGGCAGAGTGCTGGGGTTTGGGGGCAGGGTGAGCGTCTCCCCGACCCTTCATGTCCCGGGAGGAAGTGAGCGTGAGAACCAGGGCTCTGGGCGGGCTCTGGGCTCCAGGAGCACCACCGCCGGGAGGCGTGGCCACCAGCGGTCCTGGGTGAGGCGGGATGTTCCAGGGGCGCCCGGGGGCTGAGGACAGGCGGCCGTGGGCCTGTCTCAGGAGGGTCACCGGCTGTTCCCAAGTGCCTCCTGTGCGCCAGGCCCACCAGTCTGTGACCCAGCCACACAGCTGCCCTCCAGGTGTGGGCGGCCGGCTTGTAGAGCCGGGCTGCCCCCTGGTCTGAGCGTTGCTGGCCTTGCCCCCTCCCGTGTGCTGAGGTACAAAAGGTGTATAAAAGATGGTTTGCTGCCGGTGTGCCCAGGCGTGAGAGAGGCTGTGGAAGTGGGGGCTGGGGTCCCGGGGCCTGCGGAGAGGCCCTCACAATGGGAGAAGCTTGGATGGCTGTTGGGAGGAGGGGGCGCTGGGCCAGGAATCCAGAACCTGGGGAGGCTGTCCTGGGGACGGGGGCTGGCCTCAGCTCTCCATGCTGTTCCTTCCTGGGTACAGCACACTCTGTTGATGGTGCAGGACAAGGTGCGGCTCCCCCCTCCCCTCCCCTTCTGCAGGGGCTCTGCGTGGCCACTGCATCAAGGGCAGAAGATTCTAGGTGTGCGGGGTGATCTGCTTGGGCAGGAGTTCCTTGATGGCTGAGAGACTCTCGGTTGCTGGCGCTCTGATTTGTGGGCACCTGGCCCCAGGGTCACTGCCAGGTTGCTGTGGCCAACTTTGTGGTCATGCTCGGGCCCGCCATGAGCTTTGGTCTCTATGAGCAACCTTGGCCCCAGAGCACAGCCATGGATGGCGTCCACCTGGAGCTCAGTGTCTGTGAGCCGGTGACTGGGCCTCCGAGGAGGTGGGGTTGGGACGGGCAGGTAGAGACCGGAGGGAGTCCCAGAGAGGTGGCAAAGACCTGGTGACAGGATAGGGTGCTGTGGGGACAGAGAGTGCTCCTGGCACAGCAAGAGCAAAGGACTGGAAGCAGGACCATACAGGGCATGTCGCCGGGACAACAGGAAGGCAGGTGAGGCCAGAGCAGTGCGGGGAGGGGAGTGGGGGGACAGCAGGCGGCGGTGGGGCCTTCAGGGGCGAGGGGGGTGGGGGGACAGCAGCCGGCGGTGGGGCCTTCAGGGGCGAGGGGACTGGCTTTCCTTCGAAGTGGTGTGGGTGCCATCAGGGGCTTCAACCCTGAAGGACAGTGTCAGCGTAGGTGACACCAGGCAGGGAGTGCGGGGTAGGGTCGGGGTACCCAGGATGCCAGCATGGGGGCTGGCTCTGGGAAGATGCTCCCCAAACTCTCAGTGACCTCAGGGGGCCCAGGCACTGCTGTCTCACTTGTCACCACCCATGTGGACTCTCCTGCCTCTGTTGGGGGAGTTTGTTTCCTCCTCTTGTGCTTGATTCTGTGATACTCCTTGATCTGGGGTTGCAAAGACCTGTCTCTCCCCCCATCCCCGCCCTGCAATGATTCTGAGAATGGGGGGCCGCCAGAGCCTGCCTTCCCTGGGGAGCAGTTCGTGCCGTTCCCTGAAGCCCGGCTCACCTTTCTGCTCCCTGCGCTTCCCTGCCTCCCGGCCTTCACTCGGGCCATGCCCTCCGCCCAGACCCCCAGCCCACTTGCCCTTCTCAGGGGGAGCTGTCAAGACTCGAGGGGGACAGTGTGTCCTTCGCTGTCCTACTGGGTGTGGTCCGGCTGCTGCTGCGGGCTGGGATTCTCCTCTGAACCAGCCTTGCCTCGCCAACGAATGAGTCTGTGAGCTGTGCTCCCTCGATGCGTGGTGGCTGTGTCTGTAACTTCTGAAGATGCTGTGACAAATCTTCCCCTTCCCTGAAGGCCGGCCCTGCCCAGCCAGCCGGGGACCCTGCAGGGCCCCCTTACCTGCCTGGCTGCCGGGCCCTCTGTCCCTCCCTGGCCTGCTCAGCACCCTCCGCAGCCTGCTGCGCCCCACTGGACCCAGGAGGGGGCTACCCAGGTGCTCCCCACCACCCCTCGCCCCCGTGTTGCCATGCCCACCCTCCTGGCTGGACCCCCAGGCCCTGCCACTCCTGCCACTGCTGGCATACCCTGTCTGCCCCTCCCTGGGCTTTTTCTCACACCTGGGTGCACGAGGGACACTGCTGGGGAGAGTGTAAGCCCCCCGCCTCTGCGGTACCCCAGGGTCCCGGAAGCATGGGTGCTTGTGGGTGTCCAGCCTTGTTGTTTGGAGCACGCAGTCCCTGTGGATGTCAAGGGGACAGACCTGCGAGTGACCCAGCGGCCCATGAGCTGGGCGTGGTCTCCACATAGGGGACTGGTTCTCAGCTGTGAAAGGGGTGCAGCCCTGACCCCGTGACAACACGCTTGACCCTTGGAAGCCTGATGTGGAGATCGGGGAGCCACACCCCCAAGGCCACGTGGTGCATGATTTCACGCACGTGGCAGGTCCGTGGAGATGTGCTCCGAAGTGGACGAGTGGTTGCCAGTGGCTGGGTGGGCGGCGGGGCCGGGGTGTCGGCGGGGGGCGGGGCAGGCCCACAAGAGGTGTGGGGCTGCTTTTTGGGGTGATGGAAATGTTTTGGCCTTAGGTAGTGGTGATGATCACACAACACCGCGGCGATGCCAGAAAATGCCCAAGTGTCTGGTTTAAAATAGTTAAAATGGCCAACGTCACGGTCGGTGAATTTTATCTCAGGAAAACCATGTAGCCTGCTCCCCAGGCCGCAGACTCTGGCCTGCGCAGGTTCTCAGTTAAAGTCTGCAAAATAGGATTAGCCCGGCTCTGCCCCAGGGTGGCTGGCAGGGCTTAGAGGAGAGCGGGCAGCGGTGCTCAGACTGGCGGGGACTCAGCGAGCTCGTGGAGCCGGTTCCTCCCGTGCAGGGCCTGGCGTTGGTGAGTCTGGTGGCGCGTGGAGCCGGCTTCGGACAGGTCTCTGTTCTTGTGCAAAGTCTCCCGCCCTCCCTGCTTTGTGACCCTTCCACTGCCCATCGTCCTGTCTGGGGGGCGCTGTTGTGGGGCTCCTACCGCTGGGGCTCTGCAGAGCACAGTTGGGTGCGGGCTCGGGGCCCCACACTGTTATGCCCCGTTGGTGCTCACGGAGCTGCGCTCACGGAGCTGCTGAGGGGCCGGCCGCAGGGAGTGGAGGGGATGCGGGCTCGGTCACTCTAAAGCAGGGGATGGTTACAGCCCCGAGCTAATCCCACCGCTGTCACGTGACCAACGACTGCCGTGGGGGCCCCCGGCAGAGGATGGGGGTTGGGGGGTCAGGGTGGCCTGGCCTGGGCTCTGCCTCCATCTCTGTGTGGTGGTCCCTGCGCTGACAACCAGCCGGGCTCAGACGTGGGCCGAGCCGCACAGAAGAGCTGGAGGCAGGGAGGCCTGGCCAGGAGCCTCTCCCACCCTCGCAGTGGGGAGGCTGGGGCGTGGGGCTGACCCAACCCGGTGTTGCTGAGGTTCTGAGGGGGGGGTTCATCTTGGTTGGTGCCTGGTGTCCAAAACATTCTGGAAACGTGCTGCTGGCTGCCCTGCCCCGCGCCCCCCCCACCCCAGGTCATCGCATCTATTGAGGCATAAAGGCTCTGGGACATTTTGCAGGAGAAAAAGCACAATCGGTGTCCCAAGGGACGCCCTGGGAGAATCCCCATTCTGAATGCGGGTCCTCCCGCAGGGCTTAAAGTCCCGTCAGAGTCCCCCTGGGTGTCTCGCACAGATGAAGCATTCGAGGGGCTCAGGCAAGGCTGCTTGGAAGGGCAGTGTCCTTCCAGATCCCGGGAGAACGGCCATCAGCAGCTCCATGAAGGAACAGCGCCCAGTGAACCCATCTTACAGATGAACAGACTGAGGCACAGAGACCCTCTGGGAGCATTCACGACCTGAGAGAGGGTGTGGGGCAGAGCCACACCGGGGTCGGGGTGATGGGAGGGAGCCCCTCCTGCTGGGCCCCTAGAGACCCTGCGGGGCCTGGGTTTGGGGGAGGCCCCGCTTCAGAGTCTCCTGCGCTCTATGGGCCTCAGGCTCCCATGGGTGGGATGGCCACAGGCACTCACGAGGTTGCGACCTTGCATGGTGGACACAGCGCTGGGACGGAGGCTGTGCTTGGTGGGCGTCACACTGGCCTCCTGGGGGGCCTGGACCATCGAGCCGTCCCGGGCTGCGTGTGCTCAGGGTTAGAGCTGCTGAAGGGCAGGAAGCCCCACTGTTGTTTCAGAGACGGGACATGGTTCTCCATCCACCCAGGGGTCCAGCCCGGGGCTGGGGACCCGGCAGCCGCTGGAGGTGCCAGCGGGGCCGACGTGGGACTGAGACAGCGGCAGTGCCAGAAAGAGGGAAGGTAGCAGCGCGGGGCTCCCCACTGCCCTGGGGGGCCTGTGAGCCCCTCTGGTGTGTGTCCTAGACACAGCAGCCTGCCCCTCTTGCGCTCGTTCTCTGGGGGCACCGGGGGGCTGAGTCTCACTGCCAGGCCGGCCCAGGAATAGCCATGACCTTCCGCACCCAGCTTGGCAGCGCCCAGGGCCGCGAGGCCTACGTGCGCCCGGCTGAGTTGTCCTGGGGTGGTGGGGCCGGTTATTTTGGATGTGGCCTCCCGAGGCCAGGTCAGAACTCTTTCCCGTGGCTCCTGAAGGCCCCTCTGACGTGCGTCCACCAGGGCCTTGGCCAGCAGCCCTGGCTACCTCCATGATCTTGCAACCCCTTCCCGCCCGCCTGACCCCTGGTGGCCCTGTGCGCTGGGTGGGGGCGGGGGCGGGGACCTTGGAGACTGATGGAGGTGCTGGGTGACGGGGCTTCCTGGAGCGCTGAGATCTTTTGGAGGGCTGGGCCTCAGTTCCCGGATCAGGGGTTGTTTTAAGGAGAAAACACAGAGGCAGTGCCCACCCTGGGCTGGCTCAGCCTCTCATAGTTGTGGCCTCAGGCAAGTGACTAACTGCATGGCCAGGGCCTCAGTTTCCTTATCTGTGAAATGGGCTGATGGCTTTATTCAGCACTGCGTGGAGGATGAATGTGGGGAGGGGTCTGCATGTGCAGGGGTCCTGGAGCCTTCCCCTGTTCTGCACTCCTGGGCATGTCCCTCGGGTGTGCAGGGGTGGTGAGCTGAGCAGTGCCTGAGCATGGACCCGCGTTCCAGTGGGGCCGCAGTCTCCTCTTCTGGCCCAGCTTTGGGTGTGGTGGTGAGCGGAAGCGGCTACCACACCTTGATGCCCCAGGGTCCAGTCCCCTGGGGGCCAACGGCTTCCAGGGCAGCTGCTGGCCATGTCCTGCCATGGGTCCAGGATGCCTGGACAGGCACGGAGGATGGCTGCTCCATCTGTGGGCAGAGCCCCCTCCCCTGAGGTGCTGGGGGGTCCTCTCCTGCTTCCTGGTTGGGACTGGGGCACAGCAGGTGCAGCGGGGAGGGGCTGTACCACCTGTCTGGTGCCAGCTGTCTTCTGACACCCTAGATCTCCCCCAGGACCTCCTTCTCATCCCCCTTGGGGATGCTGACCTTGCACGGTCCAGGGCCAGAGGAAGAGCCAGAGCTGCTCCTCCAGGGGGAGGGGACTCAGGTGGGCACGGCGAATGCCCCCTGGGTGTACTGGGTGTGTTCTTAACTGGAACCTCCCCTCACATGGGTGCCCCACCCCTGCTCTCCAGGCCATGGGACAACTCTGTGGGCACCGGGGGGTGGGCATCTTGGGGGGCAGCTCTTGTTTACCCCCCTTGAGAGGGTCTGTTATGTCCAAGTTGTGCAGATGACCAAAAGGCCCAGGGAGGAGAAAAGGCGGGCGTGGGGCACAGGCAGCCACACGGAGGACTTTCTCAGCTGTCGGGGTATCCCAGTGCGCACCCGTGGGGCCTCCAGCCCGTTCCGGGGGCAGGGACTTCCTCCTCTGGGAGGTCCCATGGACCGTCCGGGAGGTCCATGCCACCACCCCGGTTCTGAGGACCCCAGGTTCCTTTTGCCCGTTGAGGGTCCTTGTGTGTGCGTGTGGCACACACGGGAGGGGTTGGGCTCCCCCTGGTAGACTAGGCAGGCCTGGGGCTCTCGGGACGGCAAGGACCGTGGGCCTCCTCTGGGTCTCCTGGGGCCTTCTGCATTCCTGGCAGGGGCTTGAGTCGGGGGCCTGGTGGGCACAAGGGCCTCTCAGGGGCCATTGGCGTCAAGCGAATCTGTGAAGCTCCCGGCCCTGCTGGGACGCCATGCCCATTCTGGAGGCTCGGGGGCATGGTGCCAGGAGTCGGCGCCAGCCCAGTGGGGCCCAGGGGGAAAGCACCGGGGACTGTGGGCGCAGGCTAGGGCAGGCTTTCGGAGCTCTTCGTCCTGTTAGAATCCGGAGCCTAGGAATTCACAACCCAGTACTATACTCCAGAGTGATGGGCTGTAGGCTGGAAACCGCTGCCAGATAACCAGACCTCCGGGACTGGAGCTCTGCAAGGCGGGAAGGCTGAGGGCAGGAGATGACCCCTGGGGATGCGGGGGGGCTCAGCGGGGCCTGCAGAACCCTGCTTCTAGCCTCCTGGGGCCCGCCTGACTGTGCGTGCCAGTGCACGTGGTGGGGCCCTGTGGGGAGTGGGGATGCCTGGGAACCTGCCTTTTGCCAACGGGGCAATATTGGACATGCAGATGAGTCCAGCTGTGTCCATGCTAAGACGGGTGGGCTAGGGCCTGGGGAGGGGCAGTGATAGGCCCAGGGGCCACAGTGGGAGGGCTCTGACCCTCTGGGTACCAAGGCAGGACACCAGGTCTCCCCCTCCGTGTGAGGTCCCTGGCCATGTGAGACTTTTGTGGTCTGACTTGGGAGTCTTGGCAGAGTCCTGCCAGGCCCAATGGGAGATGGGGTATGGACCAGAGAACAGAGATGATGTGGCGGGCCACCGAGCGGCATGGTGGTGCAGGGGAAGGGGGTCCCCACCCTCTTGGCACGGGCATCTCGTGTGCACCTTGACAGAGCTGCCCCTGGGCTGTCACATGGCTTCTCAGTCACACTAGGTCCTGTCTGAGTTGCTGGTTTGGCCGGTCATCCTGTGCCATCCTGTCCTCTCAGCAGGCCTCGTGGTCCACTCGTGGACGCTGACACTCTGAAGTCTCTACCCTCCCTTGGGGAGATCCGAAGGGGACTGGATGTGGCCCTGCCCTCCAGGGGTGGTCCAAGGTGCACATGGCCTCTGGGACTGGTCCAGAGAGGGGCCGGGAAGTGGAGGGAGGGCTGCAAGGGTGAAGAGAGGTTCATGCGGTGGGGGTTGGGAGAGGTGGGAGGGAAGAGGGCAGCCAGATAGAGGCCAAGGCAGGGACAAAGGACAAAGGCCCGGTGGCAGGTGTGTGAGTCACAGCACCTGGCAGAGGCTGCAGTAGATGCAGCGGGCCAGCTGGGTGGCTAAGGAGGGCTCTGGGGCCTGGCCAAGGCATGGGTCAAGGCCTGGGCTCTGGGCCACTGGGAAGGGCCTCTGTCTGGGGCGGGGTGGCCGGTGGGCCGCTGGCAGGTGCATGGTGGGAACCAGAGTGGGGAGCTGTCTACGGGCAGAAGTCGGGACGGGCTGGTGGGGTAATGGGGCAGCTGTTCTGGGGGCCAGGTGTCGAGGCCTTTCCTGCAGCTCGGGATTGCCTCCACTGCTCACCTGGTGGGGAGCAGGCCCAAGCAGGGACTTCTGTGACCTCTCCGGGCAGGGCTGGCCTGGGCTACCACCTCCACCCCCATCCAGGGTCTGGGGAAAGGGCTTCATCCTTCCTGGTGCCATCCCCACTAGGGTAGCATCCTGGGGGGAGGAGGGACAAGTGACCCTGGGCCTCAGGGGCAGGAGCACCCCTCCACCACTGGTGGGGTTCCCGCTTCCTTCACTTCCTTGGTGATTTTGTGGGGCCCTGGGGCCCCGGCCGGGGTGTGGTGGGCTCACTGTCCTGTTAGGCGGCTTCCCTGGCTTCCTTGTGGGGAAACTGGGACAACAGGAAGACCTGAGGGCTGGGCTCACAGGGGGCCCTGGGGAAGCGTGGGCAGCTCTCTGGAGCCCCAGAGCAGTCTGGAGAGGGCACTGGGGGGGGGGCTGCTGAGGTTGGGGGCAGCCTAGAGAGGGCTAGGTTGTTTCTGTGTGGGTGGGTTGGGGAGGTAGGGGTGCAGTGAGTGCCCCTTCAGCAAGAGAAGGGTCCTGGAACCCCCTTCCCAACCTGCCGCAGGCAGTGGGGAGACAGGCCAGAGAACTGGGGAGCCCCAGGCTGTCCCCCAGGCTGTCCCCCTGACCCTCCACTCTGCCGTCTGCCAGGCTGGGCTTCAGGGCCTCAGGGCCTCAGAGAGATCTCCAGGCTGGCTCTGTGCCCACTCCTCCAGCCCCCTCCTGGCCCCCTCGCCTGCTCCCTCCCTCCGCCCCTCCCCCTGCTCTGGCTGCCTTTGGACACAGGGCCCTGGGGACTGTCCTGCCTGTTGCAGCCCAGAGTCAGGCCCCGTGGGGGAGGGGGGCTCTCCTGCCCACTGCTTCCTGGGACCAGGGTGCTCGCCTCAACCTCAGATCCATGTCCCAGCCCCACTCCCCTGCTTCCAGGCAGCCCTGGGAGGGGGGAGTACTGTGGGAGCCCAAGGCTGGGCGGCGGGATCCTTCTGGGGCTGCCCCAGCATGCCCCCACCTCCCTCCCGGCACAGTTTACGGCCATCAGGGGCCTTTGACGCGGGAGGGCGGGAGGGCGGGCAGCCAGGCGGGGATAAAGCTGGGCGGGGGCGCGGCGCCCCAGGACTCCGGGACCAGGAAGGCGGGTGAGTGACCGAGCGCTCCCTGCAGCTCCTCTGCAGCTCCTCGTCTGGTGGGGAAGGTGGGGCTGGCGGAGGCCTGGGTGTGGCCATCCCTGGGGCAGACCTCAGAGCGGGGCAGGCAGGGGTGCCCAGGCCTTTCCGCTCACACTCAGGTCAGCTGGAGCCTCAGTAGCTTCCTCCGTCAAAGTAGGGGCGGGTGGCCCAGGGATGGCCGCTTCTCCCTCCAGAGCCCGGGAGAACACAGTCTGCTACTGCTGTGCGCCTGGCCGTGGTTCAGAGGAGGGTCCTTGGAACTGCTGGTCGGCTGCACTGCGGAGGGGCAACGATTTGGGGGGGCGGTCCCGGCCTGGCTCCTCTGCCCCCTCAGGGGAGGTGGGGGGAGGGGTATGCAGAGCCCCGCTGTGAACACAGTGATCACATAGTCGATCATTTATTGTTGGCAGGGGAGTGAGAGGGGGTCCTCACACCAGGACCATGACAACTGGTGTGAATGTGGCCCGTCCCAGGTCACCTGGTCATCAGGGGTCCTTGGTGGTGCTGGGGGGCTGACCTGCCGGCCAGGCAGCTGCTGGGACCTGGGGTCGGCCTGGCCACTTGCTGAGATGCTGACTGTGACCACACGCTGTGCCGCTCGGGCTGGGGGTGGGGGGCACCTGCAGACCCACTTCCTCCTTCAGTTTTTACAGCAGCCTGGGGCGGGGGCAGGGGCGGGGCTGTGGTTGTGCTAACCACCCCCTCCGCCCGGTACAACAGGGATCAGTGGAGCTTCAGGGCTGCAGAGACCCCTCTCCAGCTAGTAAACGGTTGGAAGTATCTGTGGCTTTCTAGGTTGGGTCACAATTGTGTGCAAAGCGGGAGCTGCTGGGCTCTGAGTTGAGGGCCTGGTGCCCCTCCTGGGGGTGCGGGGTGGTTGTGGTATTCATGGCCCGGCCTCTGGGCATCGACTTTGGCTGCTCTGAGGGCCTCGTGTTTACTAAACTCGCACAGATGGAGTTCGCATGATTCATCCGCTGGGAGGGAGGAAGGAGCCCCGGGCTCAGGAGCAGGACTCCAGGTTTCTGGCGGCTCCTCACCACGTCTGTCTGGACTCCGTGGAAAATGGGGTCCTGGTCTTTGGCTTCAGGTGGGGGTGTGTGCAGAGCTGGGGGTGACGGGGCCATGAGGTGGGAAGTGGTTTCCAGAGTGGCAGCAGGAACAGGTGCTGGCGAGTCTGATGCCTTTCCTGGGGGGCCCTTGCCGTGTCCGTAGGGCGGGCCCGCGTCTCTGCCCAAAGGCCATCTTTCCGGAGAGCCACCGCCCAGTCTTGTTTCTGTCTATGCAGTCCATTGCCCGACCCCCATCCCAGATGGTGGGTTCCCCGAGGGTGGGGTCGTGGGGGTTCACCCACCCTGGCCCCAGTGCTCTCAGCATGGGGCCCGGAGCAGAGAGGATGCTGGGTAGGGACCCAGAGGAATGAAAACTCAATGGGCAAAATCCCAGCAGTGAGGGCATCCAGAACGACTTCCGGGGGTGAGGAGAGTCTGGGGGCATTCTGGACACAGAGAAAAGGGTGATGGAGGGCATGGATCCTACAGGCCCCTCTCTGCCTCCTCCTACTCTTTTTTTTTTTTAATTTTATTTATTTATTTGACAGACAGAGATCACAAGCAGGCAGAGGCAGGCAGAGAGAGAGGAGGAAGCAGGCTCCCTGCTGAGCAGAGAGCCTGATGCGGGGCTCAATCCCAGGACCTGAGATCATGACCTGAGCCGAAGGCAGAGGCTTTAACCCACTGTT
>ML101438.1:25808-47859 GCA_003697995.1 Taxidea taxus jeffersonii
GATGCGGGGCTCAATCCCAGGACCTGAGATCATGACCTGAGCCGAAGGCAGAGGCTTTAACCCACTGAGCCACCCAGGCACCCCTGCCTCCTCTTACTCTTAAGCTGAGGGTAGGAGGGACAGGGGCCAGTGGGTCAGGCTGGAAAGTCAGAACTTGGCTTGGGGCCATGGGGAGCCATAGGCGGTGTGTGAGCTGCAGCAGCGTGGGGCCATCATTGTATGTCCAGGACTCAATGAAGGGGACTGGGGTGCTCCCAGGTGGGTGGGTGGAGGACGTGGGCCCTTGGTCCCGGGTTGGGTCTGGGGCTGGCGGTGGCACATGCCCTCGTGGAAATGCCCACTGAGCTGCCCTCTGTGTCTCTCGATGCCCACACTGGTGGGGAGAGCAGGCTGGCTGGTTAGAGGAGAGAGGAAGGGAAATCCCCGGGATCTCCGTCCCCTGATGGGGGAGCAGGGTGTGTGGGTGTCCTTCAAGGGTAATCCTGTGTCCCCCAGCTTGTGTCTCAGGTGGGGTCCTGAGCTCTCTGGGGGTCTTGGGGTACAGGACCCGAGATTTGGGCAGGAAGGGCGCTCTGCACTCTGGGGTGGGATCCCTGGTCTGTGTGCTTCTCAGGACGGAATCTGTGTTCCTGATAGCATCCCCGTAGGGCAGCCACTGTCCTTCTCCCTCCTTGCAGATGAGGGGACAGTAACGGCCTGCGGTCGCTGGTCAGTGACACCTCACCTAGCAGTCTGAACTGGAGCCTGAGGAAACAGGCTGCATGGGGTACCCAGGCAGGCGGTCGGTGGAAGGAAGTGCATGGTCAGGGCAGGGTGCAGGAGGGCCCAGGGGGCGGCCACTGCTGTGTGGGGGTCAAGGGGGAGCTCTGGGGGAGGCAGTGCTCCCGCTGGCAGGAGAGCTAGCAGGGGGAAGCCGGAGCCCTGGTTCACCAGCCTCGGGGGTGGCCCAGGTGTGACCCAGGCAGCCTGGGGACAGGTGGCGCCAGGAAATGCTCCTGTATGTGGCAGCTTAGGAAACTGAGGCACAGGATGGCGTGAGGGGTGGGGTGACCCCTGGCTCAGTAGCGCTGCCTGCATGTGGGGCACCCGTGGGGGCTGTCTGGGAGGTGGCTTCCCAGGGCAGGGGGCGGAGGGGTGCCCGGCAGCCCCATCTGAGGGGCTTGCTCTGGTGATTGCTTTCCCGGCATCTCTGGGCTCAGCCCTGTGCCTGGCACGGGAGGGCTCGATACTCGTAAATGGGGTGCACACCCTGGTTCTCCTTCCCGCTTGGTGGGAGTCCTGAGGTCTGGAGCGGGAGCGGGCACACAGGTGGCCGAATGCGCCCAGAGCCAGTGCTGAGGCTGGGGTGGCGGTGCTGCCCCGGTGGTGGTGGGTGGGCGGTGGGGCTTCCAACAGAGGGGGCCGTCCTGGAGGTGCAGTCCACACACGGGTATGCTGTGGCCTGTGTGTCACCATGGGGTGTCACAGGCAGCCTGGCAAGCAGGAGGGGCTTGCAGGGGCTGGGGGCAGGGCAGGTACCCTAGCAGAAGGGGCACCTGTGGGGCACTTGGCCCCACTGTCCCACAGCCACAGAAGGGTTCCAGCCCTCATCTCCCACTGTCCCTTTGTCCTCTTGACACCCCAGCAAGGCAAGCCTCATCGCGTCTGGTCACAGGCTGTGCTGGGTGCGCCCCGGCCCCTGAGCCCAAGCCCTGGCCCTGACCGTCCCGGCTTGGTGCTGCCCTGTGCAGCTCTGGCACCCGAGCCTGCTGTCCCTCTTGTGCTCACTCCTCCTGCCCTGCGTGTCCCTGCTGCAGGCGCCCCTGAGGGGACGGCCGGGGCCCCGCCAGGTGAGGCAGGGTGGGGCGGACAACAGCGCGGAGAGGCACCCTTTACTTCTGGTGCCCGCTGGGCGAGTGCTCTTCGGGCCGGGGGGTGCTCAGGCTAGGCCTGGTTGGCTCCCGATGGCCACTGGGTCCAGGAGACCCGGGGGCCTGGTCTGGGTCCCCCTGCTGCCCGCCCAGCCATGCTGTACCTGCCACTAATGACAGCTGGTGGGGAGCCCCGCGGCCTCACCCGCGCTCTCAGGGCGCCCGCCCACGTGCCCGTGGGTCTCTGGTGGAGCTGTGGCCTGTCCCAGCAGCACTGGTGGCTGACAGCCCTCGAGGGTGACTTTGGGGGTGGGCACTCGGTTTGGGGAGTCAGCACCACGCCCCCACCCCGGGGCACCCTTAAAGCCACAGGTGTGGTGAGGCGGCCGGAGCGGGCCCAAGGTGCAGCTGCTGTGCTTCGGGGAGCCTGCTTGCGGCGCCATCCTCCACTCCGAGATCCCGGCGGGTGGAACAGGTGCCCGCCGCAGTGCAAACCGAGGCCCGCTCCCCCCTGCTCTGCTTCCAGGTCGTAGCTCCCTGACTGGCTGGGAGCTGGCACCAGCTCGGAAGGTGGCTTTCCTCCCTGGTGGCGTCTCCATCGGCAGGGGAGACCACGTGCCCCAGAGAGGGCAAGCCCTGGCCCCAGGTCGCCCAGGGAGTCAGGGCAGCCAGTCAAGCCCGATGAGATTCCAGGCATCTGCAGCGCACTGGGCTCCCTGCTGGCCGACTGCTTCAGGAAAGCCTCCCCGATCACCTGACCCTCCAGCACTGCCCTCGAGGCTGCCCGCTTAATCTGCTTGGAAGTCTTCCTCCTGCCGGTCCCCATCCCAGCTGCGGGCACTCAGCAGGCCCTGGAGGGGGGCCCTGATGACTCAGGGAGCTGCCTGAAGGCAGAGAGGTGCTGCCAAGGAGTAGTGAGCTCCCTGTCCCTGGAGGTGTTCGAGCTGGGGGACTGGATGGTGGAGGTGACCTTCGAGTTCCCTCTGGACCTCAGGGGCTGAGATCCCGTGATGGGTTCTGGACATTTCCCAGATCTGGACCTCTGCCCAGAATGTTGGGTCATTTGTTCCTTCCATAAACAAGTGGGGAGCCCTTCTGGTGCCAGGCCCCTTGCGGAGGCAGCGTGGACTCGACAGCCTCTGTGTCCCTCCTTTGGGACGTGCCTTCTCTGGGGCTGGGACACTGCTCTGAAGGGCATGTGGCTGGAGGGAGAGGAGGGCACAGTGCTTGGCTGGTGAGGGGTGCTGACCCTCAGTGCTGCTGGGTGCAGGGCGGGAGGGCTCTGGGAGGGTTTCCTAGGGGATCAGGGTGGGCTGGGCTGGCTCAGGACTGCCCCCCCCAACTGTGTGTGGACTTGGGCTCGCTCTGGGAGGATTCCAGGAACGGCTCCTGCTCTGATAAAAATAGACTTCTCCGAAGGGCTTGGGGTCTTGCCAGCTGCAGCAGGTGCCCCCCAGGCCTGGCCAGAGCGGGTGCCCCGGGCAAGGGGGAGGACGCTGTTGCTGGGGCTCAGGTCTATAGCCTGAGCTGCACGGTGCGCCCTGTCTTGGGTGCAGCATAAAAGAGCTCGATGGGAAACTTTTACCATGTACGGATGAGGAGTCAGACTGGGGTGGGGGAAGCGGCTTGCCCAGAGGTCCTTTCTTGCAGAGGGCCGGGGTCGGCAAGAGCAGGGTCTTTGCGGCTCAGTAAAACTCAGCCTCAACTGTGGTTCTTCTCCTTCCTGGCTGGGCGACTTGGGCGAGTCACGCACCTTCTCTGACCTGCTGTGCTTTATTCGTCCAATGTGGCCAATGTGTCTCGTTCATGGCAGGCGGCATCGGAGGGGACAGCTCCTCTGAAAGCAGGCAGGATGGGAGGTTGGTGGTGGTGGGGTCGCCGAGTGCCCAGAGATGGCCTTCAGGAAGGTGCTGCTGGAAGTGGGGAGCTAAGAGCACTGGAATGGGAGTCCTGGCTTGAAGCCCACATTGGTGCCAGATGGAGGCACGAGGATAGGAGTCCTTGCGTTGGGTTCCTTGAGCTGCAGGGCAGACCACCTGGCCTGGTGAGGGTGGGCTTGTGCGTGGGGCTCCTGTGGGACCTCCTTCCTGCCTGCCTGCCCAGCAAGGGCCACGCCGTGGCTGATGCTCTCTGGGCGCTTGTGTGGGGATGAGCCTGGAGGGGGCCGTGCTCTGGCCTGGGCCCCTGCCAGCACCCCTGCTCCCCCCAGCCCTGTGGCTCTGACTGCCGATTGCAGGGGCCAGGCTGGCTGGCTGGGAGCTGGGCTCGGAGCCGGCTTCCCAGCTAGGCAAGGCCTCCCGGGACCCCGTGTGCTGGGGCTTGTGCGCCCTGCTCCCCTCTCTCCCGAGGGCCCCTGGGCTGGCCAGAGCAGGCACAGTGTTGACTGTGATGCCAGGCTCGACTCTTGACGCCCATCCTCCGGGGGGCACTGCCTTCCTTACATGGTGCTCCCAGGAGGCAAAGCCGGGACCCTGCTGGTGGGGTTGGCTCAGACCCTGGGGATGGTTCTACCTGGGAGCATCGCAGAGGGTCTCTTGGTGAAGGTGAGCGGGATGTGGAGACAGCTCCCTGGGTGACCCCATGTGGGCTCTTAGTCCCAGCGCCTCAGTCTCTCCGTGTGCACACCGCAAGGGGTGGGCGGGATGATGGCGGGCTCCCTGGCGGTGGTGAGGGTTCGGTGAGGGTTCATTGAGGGCCCATGGTGTCGGGCACACAATGACACACAAGGTGCTCAGGAGTCCTCTGGCGTGAGGCTGGAGAGCTGGGCAGGGGTCGAACAGGCCAGGTGAGGGGCTCCTGGCCCTCAGCTGATGGGCGTTGGCCTCCCCAACCCACCTCTCACCGGCAGCCTCTTCTCCTTGGCTGGGTGGAGACTTTGTCCTGTAGGCCTTTGCCTGTGCGGAGGTCCCCCAGCACCCAGCCCTGGGTAGGCCCCCTCTGCTGTGGGACCTCCTCCTGGCAGGGGTCATCGGGAGCCCCAGAGGGTGCTGGGGAGGCTGTGCATAGGGCTGATGGTTTCCTGCGCTGATGCACAGGAGGCAGGAGGCAGGCGCCTGGGAGGCAGGGTCCTGCCTCGCGGTGGTCAGCCGCCCTCCCCTCTGCCGTTGCATTTCCCTTTCCTCCTGCCGCTTCCTCTCTCCTGCTCGGCCCTCCGCAGCCCCTTTGTTTGCCTGGGCACGCTGACCGGCTGCGGTTATATTTAGGCAGCAGGTGTGGGAGCCACAACAAGTGGGGTGGCCCGCCAGGCACCGGTCATCCCACCCACGTGATGCCCGGGCACTATATATAGTTCCCGGCCGCCGGGCTGTGAAGCATCCCAGGGGGGCCGGTGTGCCCCGCGCTCTGGGTCTCGCCCCGTGCCCAGCCCACCGCACGGATGGAGGCGGCAGCAGATCGCCTGTGTGTGCACACGTGAGCGAGCAGGGGTGAGCTGGGGCGTGCGGGGCGTACTGGGAGGACCTCAGCCTCAGCCTGGGGAGGGGGCTGCACCCCAGGACCAGCCCCCACGTGCCTGGGGGCTCACGCAGCACAGGACGTGGTGGCCCCACCCAAGGTCCCACAGGAGCTGCCGGATCCCAGCCCTGCCCACGGCGCTCCCACACCCTGCTTTACCTTTCCCGGGACCTCAGGGAGCTGCACCGCTCCAGCATCTCCCAGATCACGTGGGGACCTGGTTTGGGAGGGGCCCTCTCTGAAGCCCTGTGGGGTCCAACAGGCTTTGACCCAGAATGCGGGTGGCAGCCCCCCGAATCTGGATTTCCCCTCTTATGACTGGGGGCGGGGTGTTGTTCTTGCCTCCCAGACTTGAGCTTCAGGAAGCACACGGGGTCTGTCTGGGCAGGGCCCGGAGAGGGTCCTGCTGTCTTTCCCCGGCCTGTTTACTCATCTGCAGACAGGGAGGGCTCTGGCTCCCTCACGGGGTTTCCAAAGGACGGCCTCTCTGGATCCAGCAGAGGGCTCCGTGCCGGGCCCAGGAGCTGGGTTAGGGGGCCCCTGGCAGGAAGGCTGGAGGGGACACATCGTGTACAAGTGGGGCTCTTGCCTCGTGGTGGGCCTGGGGGATGATTGCTGGCCCACTGGGGTCAGCCCTGCTTAGGGTTCCTGGCGCCTCACTGAGGGGGTGTGGTGGGGAGGAAGGGCCCCTCTCGGGGTGGTCGTAGGGCGTGGTGGAGCCATGTGGGAGCACCCGCATCAGCAGGGGTGAGGCATCGCTGTTTGCTCCCATCTCGGGGTATGGGAGACCTAGACTCGGCACAGACAGGTGGGGTGTGTGGCAAGACCCCAGTCCAGCCTGGGGTTGGTCCAGACCCCTGACCCCATTCTAGCCTAGATCCTGCTTCCTGTCCCCCCAGCCAGTCTAACCCCTCACCCCTGCCGAAAGGGGCAGCTTCAGGCTCCAGGGGACAGTTGTGTGGCCCTTCCCTGCCCAGCGGCCTTCAGCCCTGAGGACCTATTCAGGGATACTGGGGAGCAGAGCGAGGCCCTCTGCTGTTGCCCATGGGGTCTCCCCCAAGTGCCCGGCATCTGTGGGCAGTGAGGGGACAGGTCAGCCCTGCAGGGGGAGGTCTATAGTCCTGGGGTTTCCTTGGGCCTTTGCTCCTCTTACTCTCTGGTAAACACAGCCATGCGCACACACACACTCGGGAACGTTCTGCGGCCCCAGGAGGGACTGGTGTTTGTGTGGAGCAGCGCCTGCGGCAGTGTCATCCTTGCCTGCACTCGGAGCTATAGCTTGCTCTGGGGGGGCTCAGGTTTAGGGTCTGGCTGAACCAGGACGGGCTCCTCTGCCTTTTTCCCCCTCCCGGGACACTCCCCATTGGGCCCTCCCGGGACCATGGCACTGGGCAGAGGGTGAAGTGTGGCCCCTGCCCAGAGCCCAGGAACACCGGGGCAGCTGGTCCCTTCTTGCCTGGGTTCCCTGGCCTTGGGGGCTTCCAGCACCGAGGCTGAGACTCCACGGGCTCTCCTGGCCTGGTGAGCAGCTGGAGAAGGGGGTGCTGGGGCGGGGCCAAAGGTAAGAGGTGGTGGGTTGGGGGACAGAGGGCCTGGCCAGGTGAGCAGATAAGAGTGCCGTGGGTCGGGCCGGGGCCACATTCAGTGCCCGAAGGGGTCTGCCGACCATTGGGTCAGAGTGGAGGGACCACAGGGCCATCTTGTATGACTCCTTGTTGTGCAGATGGGGAAACTGAGGCCATTGATTGCCCAAGGTCTCCCAGCCCATCTGTGGGGGCGGGGGTGGGGCTGGGTGATCCTGCTGGGGTCCCTGAGAACTTTGGGGCCCAGAGAGGGACATGGACATGCCTGTGGACATGCTTGTTGGCTGACTCAGTGGTCCAGCAGCGTCCCTCCCTGAGGCCATCACAGTGTGACCCGCTCCTGGACACCTGCACGGTCACGCCTTGGCATGCTCCTGGTGGCTGGCTGGACCTTTGGCCGCCGTGGCTGCCTCTGCTGCCCCGAGCTCCCCGGGGGCAGAGGCCCGCTTGTTTACTCCCTTGTCGGGCCAGCCCTGTGGGTGAGGGGTGGAGACAGCAGGGGTGGAGGCTGGCGGGCGCCCGGGATTCCCATGGGGCACAGGGGGACAAGTTCAGGTGGTTCACAGCTGTGAGGGGGGCTGCACGGTGCCCCGGCACTGTGGCAGCCCTTCCTGAGCCCCACTCCGGGAGGACTGGCCGCCCCAGAACGATCTGGGCTCCGAAATTCCACAGGGGCCCGGAATTCCACAGAGCAGGGTGACTTGCGTGGCCGGGGGTGGGCGTCTGCTGGTCACAGGCGGCAGAGGCGGGAACGAGGCTCGGGGCGGGGGCCTTGAAATCTGCTCCTTAGGGTGCAGCACGCTCCTGGGGTGTGTGTCCCTGGAGTCCCTCCCTCTGTCCTTTTTCACTCCACCCTGGTGGCTGTCCGGGCTTTGAGTCTGCCCTGGCGGGAGCCCTCCTTCCTGTGCTCCCAGGGGGGAAACTGAGGCCTGACGAGGATCCCTCCCCCAGCATGGTCCTGCAGCAGGGCCCTCCTAGGTTACCATCGGCTGTGACAGCAGGGGTGGGCAGGCTCCCATCGCTCTCCAGAGGCAGGGGCTCCAGGTGACCCCTTGTCTGTTTCTTTTCTTTCCGGTCCTCCCGCAGACGTGGCCCGCTGCTGACCAGCCTGGGATTTATGGAGAGGACCTCGGGGGGCAGCTCTGAATACTGCCGGGCCCAACATCCCTGCCACGCCTGCCGCTGAGGAGGCCCCCGTGCCTCTGGCCCTCACGATTGCCCTCGTCTGCCGATGGCCCCTGCTGTCCGGCCCCAGGCCGGCTCTGCCGCCTGAGCCCCCGGGCCCTCTCCAGGACTCGCAGTACCCTGATGGGGTAACGTGACCAGGCCCTGAGCGTCAGAGCCGCCCGCCGCCACGGCTGCCGCCTACCACCCCCACCCCGAGCCTGCCCTGTGGGTTCAGTTCAAGATCAGGTTCCGTCTGGTCCTCGAGGGTCCGGGGCCCGCCTTCGAGCGCAGGGGGTCGCTCGCCCGTCCACCGTTGCGGACGGCGCTGGGCAGAGCCCCGGCGGTAGACTCACTCTGGGCTTTGTGAGGTCTTCTTGTCCGGGGTTTGGGTGTCCTTTTCCCTTTTGCCCCTCATCGTTGCCCAGCTCCCTGCGTTGGGGGCGTGGGCCGCCACCCCGCCCTGGGGGCTGTCTTCCCTTCTGTTGTGAAGAGCCGGACTTGGACTCAGGGCCCAGGCCCTCCAGACCCGGGCATCGCAGTGTCTGTGCAGGCGGGCGGGATTACGAAGCGCTTTCTGTCTGTCGGCCAAGCACCGGGCCAAGCACCAGGATCTCCGTCTCCTTGGGGCGCGGGGGCTCGTGCGGGCCTCCCCTCCCCGGGCCTTGCCGCGACCGCGGAGGAGCATGGCGCGGATGAACCGGCCAGCCCCCGTGGAGGTGAGCTACAAGAGCATGCGCTTCCTGATCACGCACAACCCCACCAACGCCACTCTCAGCACCTTCATCCAGGTGAGTGGGGCCTGGCCAGGTGCCCAGCTCGCTGCCCAGGAGTCGGTGGGGGTGGGGCGTGGAGCTGTCCAGCCGAGTGCTGCCCTTCGTGGCAGAATTGTCACCCTGGTCCTAGGGCCCCGGAGCGGAGAGCCTGGGATTGTTCCTGGGGAGTTCCGTGTGAGGGTCAGCAGCTCCCTGGGGCTTGCATGGGAGGATGGCTAGGGCGGGGGAGCTCCGTGCTGGGTGCCTAGAGGTGGGCTCAGCGGTAGGAGGGCCAGCGGGCATGGCCTCACACGGCGTCTGTGGCTGGCTGTTGGCCTCTGTGTGGAGGCTGAGCAGGAAGGAGGGGGGGGTCCCACTGTGAGAAGTGGCCGCTGAAACGGCGGGGGCAGGCAGATGAAGTTCAGCTTCACGGCCAACCCAGGCTGCAGGAAGCCTGCTGGCTCTTGGGGAGGCCTTGGGTTAGGATAGGCTGGGCTGGGGGCTTCAGGGAGATGTTTAGGAGAAGGGGCTGGGCAGGAGTCTGAGCTGGCCACTGTGGGGGTGACCACATGTGTGTGCAGAGCCTGCAGCTCTCCACGTACCCTCCTGTAACAGTCCGGCCTCTGCAGAGCTCCTTCCTGTTTGCAGAGCCTGCCACTGCATTTAAGTGCCCTGGTGGTCTCCGGCCCTCAGCCCTCCCCTCTGCAGTGTGAGGGCAGCCACCATGGGTGCTCGTAATTAAACAGGGACCTGGGCACAAGACGACCTGGAACACTGTATAGAGGGAGGCAGGGGACACCCTGCCATCAGGGGCCTGGGCCCTGGACACTGTGCCAAGAGCCTTGTGGAAGAGGGCTGCCCCTCTTCAGCACGCAGACCCTTGAGGTAATGGCAGGACCTGGGGAAAGACGCAGCTCAGCAGTCAGCCTGTGACCAGGGTCAAGGGTCAGAGTGTGACCAGAGTCAGGGCTGAGTGTGTGACCACGTTCAGGGCTCAGTGTGTGACTAGGGTCAAGGGTCAGAATGTGTGACCAGGGTCAGGGCTCAGAGTGTGACCAGGGTCAGGGCTCAGCATGTGACCAGAGTCAAGGGGAGTCTGTGTTGAGGGTCAGAGCTCAGCCCTGGGCTGCGTGGCTCCCCTTTTGCTGTATGCGCAGAGGAATTCTGAGGTGACCCTGCAGCCTCAGAGCCCCGCCCGCTTTCCTGTGCGCTGTGTTCCTGGGATGGCGGTGTCCCGCCCTCATCGTGTCCCATGTCCCCATCGCATGACGAGCGGGTCTAGCTGCTGATGGCTGACCACTCCCAGAATGGCTGTTGGAGCAGGTGGGTGGGAGCAGCCCCACACGGGCTCCTGTGGAGCGGACCCTCCGCTTAGAGGGTGGATATCAATAGCCTGGCTGTGAGCTGCCTCGACTTTCCTCTGGTAGCCCTGGGCTCCCCACCGGTGAGTAGGGCCCGGCTGCCTCTGAGATGCTGCAGGCCCTCGTGTGGGGACTGGCTGGGCCCTCCACGGGACCCGTGCACGAAACCCTGGCCAGGAGGGCAGCTCGGGCCACGGGGTCCTGCCCCTGCTTTGTCTGGGAGATGCTGGCGCCATGGGGGTCCTGAGCACCCAAGAGGTGGCTGGGAATGTGTTGGAAGCTGGATTCACGGCGGGCTAGCCACATTGCAGGGAGAGCAGGCCCGGAAGCATCAGGAAGGCCCCGTCCCCCCATAGTGAGTCATTGGGCCCGAAAGCCCATCCCTGATGGTTCCGCTTGGGACCGGCCTGTTTTATGGAGGGGGTGCGGCCCTGCCCTGGGGGCCCCCGGACAGGGGTGTGCACCCCTGGGCCCTCAGCCCCGGCCCAGCCTGCCTTTGTCCTCCCTCCCCGCCAGGACCTGAAGAAGTACGGGGCCACCACCGTGGTGCGAGTGTGTGATGTAACCTACGACAAGGCCCCTCTGGAGAAGGACGGCATCACCGTCGTGGTGAGGGCCTCGGGGCCCTGGCGGCACCGCCGCTGGGGGGTGGGGGACGTGGCGGTACTGGTGGGCCTGGACTGGGAGTGTGGGCTCCCTCGCTGGGAGGCGGGCACGAGCCTTGCTGCCTGTCACCTGCCCCCTCCCCGCCCCCACGTTGGTGCTTTGGCCGCGCGATGCTTGGGCGCGTGTCTAGAGTGGCTGAGCTTGTCCCCAGCCAGTGGGGCCCGGGAGGCGGGTGCACATGCCCGATGCACAGCCGTGGCTCCCAGAGCGGGGTGCCCCCAGTGCAGGGGCTTCCAGGTGCTGCCAGGTGCCCCTGGGGCCCTGCCAGGGTGAGCCTGAGGTTCGAGTCGGTCGCTGAGGCCACAGCGGGAAGGTGCCGGGGCCGTAGCTCTGGGGTGAGTGAACTTTCCTGATAGCACTCACCCCTCAGCTGGGTGGCTGGAGCTGACAGCCACAGCCCGCAGGCATCCTGAGCAGCGGGGAAGAACAGGCCCCAGTGGCTCCTGGCCAGCAACTCGGGGCTGGGGCTGTGGGGCTCCGTGTGTCTTGCTGCCTGCAGTTTGGGGCTTGTGGTGGGCAGCGCTCCGGTGGGGAGGGGCGGGCACACCTGGGCTGTCCCCGGGGAAGCACTCTGTGAGGCCGTGGGGAAGGGAGCCTGGGAGCTGTTTCCTTGGTCCCCTGGCTCTGGGGACCTGAGATCAGGCAAGGGATGGGTTGGCTGTGCTGCCGGCCGCCTGTGGGACTGTGGCACATGCCCTGTAGGGCAGGGCTGCCCGAGGCATGGCGGGGGGGCGGGCAGCCGGGAGTCTAGCGGCGGCCTGCCTAGCATCCGAAGGTCCTCCTGGATCCAGCTTTCCCGCCTCGCCGGCAGCCGTGGTGAGCCCATGTGGACTCACCCTTGGTGTCAGAGGGCTCTGGCCCTGGACCGGTTCCCCGCTGCCCTGCCTGCGTGTCCTTCGCCGGGACTTCAGCATCTCCGTCCTCATGGCCGTGACCTGGCCTGGGCTTAGCCTGCAGGCTCGCCTCGCCTCGACTCTTCCAGAGTGCTGGGGAGGGGGGCAGCGCTGCTAAGTTTCAAAACTGGATGAATCCTAAACGGGATGAATCCCGCATGTCGGGAGAGGGTCCAGCAGGAACTGTCTGGAATCCAGCGTCCAGAGAAGTGCGGCTCACCCTACCACCCTGCCTTCGCTCCTTCCCAGGGGGTAACCTGGCTGGGCCTGCTTTGTGCAGCGGGGCTGGGGACTGGGGCCAGGAAGGGGCATGTACCCTCCATGTTTGCTGTCCAGACCCCTTGGCCTGCTGACCCAGAAACACTCAGGTTGGTGAGGGTCAGGCTGTGACCCTGGAGTGCAGCGCGGGCTGGCAGGGAGGGGACGTAGGGCTCACTGTGCTTAGGAGAGAAGAGGATGGGTGTTCTGGGAGGGCTTCCTGGAGAAGGGGACAGAAGTCAGCAGGAGAGGCATCAGGAGCTTTGCAGTGGGAACCGCAGGCCTGGCCAGCGCTCTGCCCTCTGGGGCCTGCTGTCCCTCACCATCGTGGGGTCCCTCTGTGCTTCCCAGAGTGCCGACCTTGTCCGGGCCAGGGGCTGACCGGCCCCGGCCCCCCAGCCTCATGGGCTTCTGCCCTCCACAGGACTGGCCCTTTGATGACGGGGCGCCCCCGCCCGGGAAAGTGGTGGAGGACTGGCTGAGCCTGCTGAAGGCCAAGTTCTGTGATGACCCTGGCAGCTGTGTGGCTGTTCACTGTGTCGCCGGCCTGGGACGGTGAGCTGGGGGGGCGTGGGGCGGGGCTCGCCAGACCGCGGGATCTGTGGCCCCTGTGCTCTCACAGTGGGTGCTGGACCCCCATCACGTGACCCAGGGACGGTCCTTCCCCAAGTCTGACCCCTGCTGCTGCTGGGTCGCAACGTGGTCCCTGCTGACAGCCCGCCCCCCAGACGCACAGACCCCCTACCGTCAGGGGTGACTGAGTGACCTGGGCAGTGCGCCCCCCGCTTCAGGGCAAGGACCACGTGGCCTGGGGCCACGCAGCAGGTGCCGGGTTCAGCTGCGACCTGTGCCCTCTGAGGGGACGGGGCTGCACTGGGGGAGCCTTGTGGTGCGTGTGAGAGCGAAGGCATCGCCCTGTGCCTTCCGCGGGGACCCGTCCGGGGAAGGGGCTGGGGTGCCGAGGCGGTGACCCAGCCTTGCGTCTCCCCCCAGGGCCCCGGTCCTCGTGGCGCTGGCTCTCATCGAGAGCGGGATGAAGTATGAAGACGCCATCCAGTTCATCCGGCAGTGAGTGGCCGGCGAGGGCGGGGCGGAGGGCAGTGGGTGCGCGCTTGGGGGTCTGGGCTCAGGGGGCCGTTACTCGGCACTCCCCGCCCCGTAGGGCCCGGCATCTTGCCAGCAGGCGCTCTTGACCCCTGGCCACAGGGTGACCTCGGAGACATCCCCAGTCCCATGCAGCCTCACGCTGGGGAATGACGCACTCGTGTGGGTCCCGTAGCTAGGCCGCCGTCCAGGGTGAGGGCTGGTCCCTGTGCGTGGCTCCTGGTGCTGGGACGTGTGGGTGAGGTATGGCTCCCGGCTCCGTGGCCTGTGGCTGCGGGAATGAGGACAGGCTGCGGCACCGGGCAGGCCCCAACCCCAGCAGTGAGCACAACTCTGACTTGTCCCTCCCTCATCTGACCCTTCAATGCGGTGATGTGGGGACTCCGCTTAGGGACCCCGGGGCCCTTGGGGCGCAGTGCTCCTCCCGTGTTGCCAGTCTCGGGGCCGGAGGGGCTCTGGAAGCCTTGCCTGGAAGACATGCGTCCCTTCTACTCGTGGTTCACTGGCCAGAGCAAGCCCACAGCCACGCTCCAGGGCCTGGGTGGGTGGGGACGGACGACCTCCTAAAGGGTCCACCGAGCCATCCTGATGTGACCCGTCACCTGTCACCCGAGTCGTCCCCCCCGCCCCCCCGCCTGGGCTGCGGAGATGCCTAGGCCCCACCCTGTGGCCCGGGAGGGGGGTGGTACCCGAGAAACGACGGGGCCTGGGGAGGGTGGGCACCATGGCGGTGCCTGGAGGAGGGGACCGGCCGCAGTGGCCGCAGGTGGGGGAGGGGAAGATCTTGGGTGGAGGCCATCCCGCCCGACCCCACTGCTGTCCCTTTCCTGCAGGAAGCGGCGCGGAGCCATCAACAGCAAGCAGCTCACCTACCTGGAGAAATACCGGCCCAGGCAGAGGCTGCGGTTCAAAGAGCCGCACGCGCACAAGACCCGGTGCTGCGTCATGTAGCCTGGGGCCTCCGAGCGGACCCGCGCCCGCCGCTGCCGCCGCCAGCCTTCTCTCCGGGCCCCTCGGCCCCTCGGCAGCCCCGTCCGCGGCCCAGCTCGCCCTAGCGTGCCCTGTGCTGATTCCGCCCGTCCCTGCCTCCCTCCGTCCCCCTGTGCTGTGTCTGAGGCTTCGTTGGGGCGCCCCTGCCCACCCACAGGGCCCCCCTCAGGCTCATTTGTCAGGGAGCGCGTGTACTTTTTAACCACTGGGCCCGACTCCTTCTCCACGGCCTCTCGCCCCGACCTGTCCTTGGCACTTTCAGTTACTGGGTCTGGAGACCGTCAGACGTCCCGGACCCTCAAAGGCAATAAAGCAGGACCCCATGGCTGTGCCTGAAGAGTGGGGTGCGGGGCTGGGCGGGATGGATGGGAGCGGGTGGAGGGGCCTCCGGCCGGCTGCACTGCAGTCCCCCTGGCATCCGTGCTGGGTCCCCGTGCTCTCCCAGGGTTAGGGGCAGGGGACGTCCCTGATATGCCTGAGCCAGCACCACTCCCATGTGGCCTGTGTGGGGCCCCGCCCAGGTGCCTTGCCATTTTGGGGGGCACTGGGGCATCAGAAGGCAGGGCCGGGTCCCTGGCGTTGGCCCTCTGCAGGACAGGCTGGGGCTCACTTGGTAAGTCCTCAGGGTCCGTGTGTTGTGGGGTAGCCGCTCAGTCCTGCCCCCACCGGGTGTCCTCATTTCAGCCTTAGAGGCCCAGGGGAGGGTGCAGACGGCGGTGGCCAGCTTGGCTCCAGGGGGAGGGACACACTATCCCATCAGCCCCAGGAAGGGAGGGGAAGCCGGAGGGGCAGAGGGTGACCCCAGGCTCCATGGGGTGAGTGAGCCTGAGGGTGCAGGAGGGGCCTCCAGGCCTGCTGGGGGTGTGGACTGCCCTACTCATGTCTCCCTGAGCTGGGGCCGGCCCTTCCCTGTGTGGGCACGGCCAGGAGGAGGGGGGCCCAGGGCTGGCCTGGCTGGGGATGGGTGTGCCAGAGCCCCTGCCCCCAGGCACTGTGACCCAGCTGTGGACACCACCCAGGGACCTTTACCAGTGGCATTTCTCCTAGTCACTGGGACCCAGTGCGTGTCTTAGGAGTCGCAGCTCCAGGCCCAGCATCAGGCCACTCCCCACCTACATCTCCCTGGCCCGAGCCTCCCTCTCTCCACCCTGCACCCTGCACACAATCTGGGAGAGGTGTGTGGGGAAGGGCTCCCTGAGCTACCCACTTGTCACCTCTTCTGTTTTTCCCTGGGGAGGAGGCATGCCCAGGAAGGGCCCAGTGTCGTGCACTTGGAGGCAGGTGTCCTGCCTGGGTCCGTTCTTGCACTTGCCCGGTGGGCCCTGGGGGGGGCTGTGTGGGCTGCCCCTTCCTTGGGGCCCTGGGGGTTGGCCAATGGGGACATAGGCCTGTCCCTCCGTCCCCCGGCCCTCTACAGCTGTTACCACTGGCACTGTTAATGGGGCGCCCTCGCTGTGGCCGCTCCACAGAGCCCCGTCGCCCTGCTAGGTGGGAGTGGGGCCCCTCGATTCCAGACTTGTTCCTCAGCTCACGGTCGGCTTTGGGTCCGACCCACCGGCTCCAGGCTTCCACTGAGCCGGACTTCCCGGAGCACAGTGTGGAGGAGGCCGGCCCGCTCACTGCCTGGCGGGGGCTGGAGGACGAAGCCCCCTTTTATGGGTCCTTTTAGGGACCACAGCCACGAGGCTGGACCACGGGGACCCTGTTAGCCCACTCCTGTTCTGAAAGGGCACACTCCCCCACCCGTGCCCCAGCCAGGGGTTGGAGCACCCGCGGAGGTCACAGGATGGGGGTCAGGTAAAGGCGACCGCCCCCTCAAGTCACTCGCCTGGCGCTCTCTTCAGAGAGGGACAACGGATAAGCTGGGGACTGCAGATCCCAGCCACTCTGGGCTCCCGGGGGAGAGGGGGCCCCCAGCTCTGCCAAATGAAACGCATCTGAGAAGGGTAGTGAATCTGTTCTGTGAAGGTTGCTGTAGTGTTTCAACCCACCATCCAAGTGGCGGGGCTCCCCTGGGCCAGCCCCTGGCAGCTGTGTCCCTGCCCCGAGGGGCTTACAGTCTCTAGGGCGTGGGGTGGGGTGAGAGCCTGGGAGCGTGTCCTCTGCGAGGGGTGGCCCAGGCCCCAGGCTGAGGAGGGGCTGGGGTGGGGGCTCCCTCTGCCGGGGCTCATCCTCGGAGGAGGGGGTTGTGGGGGCCCCCAGGTGGGAGAGCGTGGGGAGGGTACACCAGGTGGGAAGAGCTTCCCGAGCAAAGGCGTGGAGGGGTTGGTGTGGGCCCCTGACGGGTAAGGCTGGCGGGGGCCCTGAGAGGGACAGCCAGGAGGTGAGCCCCTAGGAGGAACTTCAGCAGGCAAGGGAAAGACCCACGTGCCCGTTTCATAGGTGGGGAGACCAAGGCCGAGAAGGGAGAACCTGTCATTTGCGGGACCCTGCACGGACTTCACAGTTTGTCTCTGGGAGACCTGGTCTGCCCCCTTGTCCCCTAGGCCTGCCAGTATCCCCTGAGCTTGCCTCAGTCCTCGGGGGCCACTGAGGTGGGCAGGGAGCCGACAGGTGTGACGCTTCTTTGTTGAATCTAGATCTTTCTTTCAAATGGAAAAATGTTATGCAACCAAGCTCTGTGTGAATGGGGCAGGGCTGGCTGAGTCGGTGGGCACAGGGGAGGGAGAGGAGGGTGAGGGAGGACGGCGAGGTCACCGCGGTCCGGCTGCCACCTTCTGAAGGAAGGAGAACTGTCTGGTGGCAAATTCCCGGATGCCAGGCTCTGGGTCCTTTTTGAGATCTTCGAAAGCTCCAGGGGAGGAGACACAATCAGGGGAGAACCAGGGTCCCTTCCCTCCAGCAGGGGTGGGGGCGGCGGCCGGAGGTCACCCAGACTCCACCTCTGCCTCCCAGGCCGGGGGTGCCGCCCTCCCCAACCCTGCCTGTTCTGGGGAGCCGCAGGGGGCGTGAGTGGGTGCGAGTGCCCGCCTCACCCTGGAGGTGCAGAGGGAGGGCTGCCGCGGGCCTGGGGTGGCTTACTAGAGAAGAGCAGGTTTGCGTCGACGCTGTTCAGCATCTGGGACACGGCCCAGGGGTGGTAGCAAGTGGTGTAACCTGGGCGACAGAGGTGCGGCCCGTGGAAGGGGCTCGCTGCGGGGAGTGGGGGCTTCAGACCCTCTCCTGCCCATCCCGCCCGTCGGGGCCCCTCGCCCGCCACCCCTCCTTTCTGGCCAGTGGACCTGAGCAGCCTGGAGGTGCCCGTGGGCGGGAGGGCAGGCGAGGGTCAGGGCGCAGGGGCGGGCGGCCTGGAGGGAACCGCAGCCCCGCCCCCCGCTCACCTAGGAAGAGCGCCGCCCAGGTCTTAATGTGGTGGTGCCGGCTGTGCAGGTAGCTGAGGGCCTGCGCCAAGTGGATGCTGAACTCTTCCTGGCTGCGGGTCATCTGGCCGGAGGACAGCACACCGTGGGGGCGGGACGAGGACCCCGCCCCGTCCCGCCCCGTCCCGCCCCGCCCCTGCCGGCCCTGGGGCCACTCCGTACCTGCTGGGAGCCTGGCTTAGCGTCCCCTGCCCGGCCTCCCCCCGGCCCCAACGGCAGTCTGTCCCTGCGCCCCAGGCCCCTCACCAGGCGGGTCCAGAGGAAGTGGCGGGCGCTGAGGCCCCGCTCCCAGGCCAGCGTGCAGAAGAGGGTGTGCGGAAGGCGCCACCGGAGCTGCAGGGCGCAGCGGTACAGGGCGAACTTGGCCTGCTGCGAGGACAGCCCGGGAGGGGTCACCGGCCGCGGGCGTGAGCGCCGGAGGTCTGTGCCCTCCCCAGACCACGAGCCTCATGGGGGGTCTGAGGCCCCATGGTGTCCTCCCAGCTCCCACCCTCCACCCTGGGGAAGCCCTCACTCCCGCCCCAGGCTGGTCCCATTCCTCCCATCCCTTTCGGAATTGGCCGTTTGTTGCCTCTCTTCCCCACGGCCAGGATCCCGGGGTCCCGGGGTCCCAGGGTCCTGTGCTTGCTGGCCTCAGCACAGGGCATAGCTGGGCACAGAGAAGCTCCATCGTTTCTCCGTGTTCGGTGAATGACCCGAGCCCCAGCCTGTGTCAGGTGCTGGGGACGCAGCAGTGAGTGGAACAGGCCAGGTCAGACCCCCAGGGACCGCACGGCCATGTGTGTGTGCATGTGTGCCTGCGTGTGTGTGTGCGTGCGTGCGTGCACGGGGTGGACCTCAGCCCACCAGGGAAGCCACCCTGGGTCCACACTGCTGCCCCGGGAGCAGCCTTGCCCTCGGGTGGCCCTACTGCCATCGGCAGAGTCTCAGTCCCTGCTGTCCACCCCCCCACCTGTGGGTCCCTAGCCGCACCCAGGGAAGGCCCCTCAGCAGGCACAGACCATGACGACGGCCGGATAGCAGTCCTTCAGGTGCAGGAGCAGGGGCACCATGCTCTGGTGTACCTGGGCCTGCAGGCCGCTCAGCTCCCTGCCGGCCACGGTGGCCACCAGGTCCCCGAACAACGCCATGGCCGCTGCCCGGACCGCAGCCCGCTCCTGCAAGGCGGGGGCTCAGAGCCACAGCCGAACCCGCCCGGGGCCCCAATCCCCACCCAACTCGGGACCCACACCCTGTGGAGGGGATGGGGCTCAGTTCTGGCTGCAGAGCCCCTCCCCAGGCTCCCAGCCCCCTGGGGCAGGGCCGTGCCTCCCCTGTCAGACAGGTTCCAGGCGTTCCGGGAGGACCTGAACTCATGTCTCTTCACTCAGGGTCTCATCCTGACCACCCAGGGACCGCGGGGCCGGAGGGGGGAAGGGTGCTGCTCTTTCAGCCTCGTGGAGAAGGGGCCGAGTGCCACCTGGCGGCCACTTGGCCCAGCTCGGCCCAGTTGTCCCAGGTGCACACCCAGGTATCCCCCTGGGGCCTCATCTCCCCAGCCCAGGTGGAAGGCAGCTGGGGACCCCTCTGCCTTTGAGGAGCAGGTGTAGGCACAGGAGGGGCACAAATAGGGGCACCCCGCCTCCCCCCGGGGGCGCTCACGTCATCGAAAAAGGAGCGGGCATTGATGGCGACCCTGAGGCTTTGGGCGGCCGCGCCGTGTGCGCCCAGGCGGTGCAGCACGTCTGACACGGTGCCCATGACCTGCACGACCACCTCCTCGCTGTTCTGGAAGAAGCCGTCGAGGAAGGGCGGCAGCTGTCCGCAGAGCAGGCTTCCCTAGGGGTGGGAGCGGCCGCTGGGCTAAGGGAGCCCAACCGGCTGCTCCTGTGTCCTACCCCAGCCCCACCGTTGCACCTGGAACCAATTGGGCCTCTCCCTCCGCGGCCCCTCCCCAGCCCCCATCCTGGACAGGGCACCTGCCCACCCCTGCTGCCTGCCCGCCACTGTGCCCCCAGCCTCGGTGGGATCCCACCCTGGCGCTGCGCACAGGGCCACTGTGCTCTAGCTCCGATCTGCCCACCGGGAGCTGTGTGGGCATGGACGGGGCTTTTCCTCTCTGAGGGGGTCCTCCTGGGGTTAAGGGATATCAACCACCTGCTAGTGGGCTCCCAGCTGCCTTCTCCTGTCGCCATGTTGGCCAGAAGGCCCCTTGCCCAGTGCCGGAGATCTCCCTCCCCTTCCTCCGCCTCACCCTGCCTTTGCCCCTGTGCCCGGCCTCCCTGTGGGGCAGGACGAGACAAGGTGGATCAGGTGTGCACAGACTGAGCTCCCGGCTCCTTCCACAATGACCACTTCACGGACTGTCCAGATGAACGTCTGGACGGCAAGATGTCAGCAAGAGGATGTTTCCCGCCATCGGGCCCCTCATCAGTGACAGTGTGTGAAAGCTGGGGTGATTTTTACAGCTTTAAAACAAGTTTTAGACCATATCATTGGCTTCCTGAGCTCTGTTTGGTTTATAATAGTAAACTTTTTCTGCCAATGAGTCAGCTAACAGCACAGACTCTTTCTGAGCGCCTGCTGGGTGCAGTGCGGGTGCTGGGTAGGACTGGGGTTCTGGCGGTAGATGGAACAGCCAGAATGGGGTTTAATGGGAAGGTCCAGAAAGTAAATGAAGCACATGCAGCACAATGCGCATTAGAGGGTGGCAAGTAATCTGAGCACAGATAAAGCGGGGGGGGGGGGGGGGGGGGAGCAGGCTGGGGTGGAGGCTGTGGGGGTGGCGGTGGTTACAGAACTTTAATTTTAAGGAAGTAGGATAGGAGAAGGTGTCACCAAGAAGGTGACCACAGAAGGAATTCTTACAGAGGTGCCAGAAAAGCATTCCAGCAGAGGGTGCAGCACGTGCAAAGGTCCTGAGGCAGGGGCACACCTGCCCTGTTTATGAGCAGAGCTCATCACAGGAGCCTGCTGGCTGCTAGGGGAGCCTACACTGCAAAGGAGAAGGCGCGGCTGTTGGGGCCAGGCATGGGGGCGGTGCAGTGGTCTGAGGGAGATACTGGTGGCTTCAGTGAGGGCAGCAGGGCAATAGAGGAACAGGTGCATTCTGGGTTGGCTTGGGATTTTTTCATTGCCTGGATGGCCCCAAGGTTTGGGGTCCCCACCAGCTGAGGTGAGGTTTTGCAGGAGGCACCTGTTGGGCGGGGGTGGGGCGTGGGCGAGAATTTGTGGTGCACGTGCTGAGTTCGAGATGCCAGCTCGGATGCGAGCAGTGAGTCCCTGCCTGAGTCCAGGGCTGGGGTTGGGATACGGATCCGGGGACAGTCGGCCAGTAGACGGTACTTAGAGATTGGGGAAGACCAGCAAGGGAGTGGGGAAGACAGGGCAGAGGAATGGGAAGGAGTGACAGAGTGGGATCCGGCGCCAGGCCAGGGACAGGAGCCGAGGCGGCGGAGCTGAGAAGGGTGTAGGAGCGATGAGGGAGGGAGACCAAGGGAGCAAGGAGTCCTAGGCCAAGAGGATGGAAGTCCCCAGACCTGCGTGCGGATGGGCCCAATAAGGAGTCCTGCAGTGAGAGGTCCCAGGTGTCCTGCACAAAGATGCTGCAGGCTGGCTGCTGGGGGTTGCTGCCTCGAGGGCTGCCTGACTCCATGCCTATGTTTGTATGGTTTCTGGTGAATATTTCAGCAAGCTTATGGTGATGGCATCTTCAGACAATCTCCAACCAGCACAAGGCCTCTTGCTAAGGGGACTCCTGCAGAGGTGGCCACGTGTGTGCCCAGGAGACGGTCTCCCTGAGGTGCCACCATTTGGCCCGTTGGCTGCAGCAGAAGGGAGTGAAGCCCTTGTGGGTTGTGGCCTCCAAGGGTAGGGTGTGCTGCTGGCTGGAGCAAACATGGTGGTAGCCATGCAGACCTTCCCACGGGGGCAGCACCTGGGGCCGGGAGCAGGGGTGCACAGCAATCCAGGAGGAGCCTGCTCTCCCCAAGACTGCAGACGGGTCATCCATGCCCCTGGGAGAAAACCGCACGTCCACTTTGTTAAAGCCACACTTAGCTTGGCTCTTCTGCGTGGGCTGCCCCTCTGGCCTCCTCGAACACGGACCACCGCCCAGTTAGTGCTGCTTGTGTTTGACGGTGGACAGGTGGCTGAGACGGTGCACACCGGTGGGGGGAACAGTCCTGTGGGTCCTGGCAGAGGGCACCTCTCTCGTGTAGGGGCAGTGACTGTCAACCCTCCCTCAGCCCTGGGGCCTGCTCCGTCGCTGACCAGTTCAGCTGGTCCTGGCCCCACTCCAGCAGGCCTCCTTGGCCAGCTGTGCTCTGGATCCACCTGTTCCCCCAGCCCTGCGGTGGCCAGCAGCCCACACCCCACTTGGGAGCCATGCTCCTTCCCTGGCCCTGGCCGTCCCACTCTGGCAGCTCTCCTGCCTGTCTTCTCCATTCCCCCTGGGGCCCCATCTAGTGCAGGGCACAGAGGCATGTGGAGACTCCCTACTGACTGTCGGCCTGCAGGAACAGCTGGAGAAAGGTGTACAATGACTGACCACCAACTGACCCACCAACTGACTGACTGAGTGAATGCTGGAGCAAAATGAATAACTGAGTGAATGCATAATATGTAGAGTGAATAA
>ML101439.1:0-12518 GCA_003697995.1 Taxidea taxus jeffersonii
GCCCAGGGAAACATCCCTGAATTTCTCTGCATCTCAGGCTTCTTACCTGTGAAATAGCGGTAACAAGGTTGATTTTCTTCTTCTTTTTCTTCCTCCTCCTCCTCCTTTGTCCATTTGGTAAAATTTTGACAAGTGAATCCAGGCACACGTATGAAATATGAGGTCCCAGGGTGCGTATATTAATGGTAAGTGTGTGTGGGGGGCACTTTCAATCTTCACCTTGAAGCCGGCCTCTCTCTCATATAGAAAAGCAGCGCTGTGGAAAGATGGTAGGGTCAGGACCGATGTCCTGGTGTCTGTTCCCCACCCCCCAGCCCTTGGCCCACCTCTGACGTCATCTGCTGCCTGATGGCCCATGAAGCACCGCGGGGCTGACCGGCCCAGCCGGGTGGAAGGAGGTCTGGCCGGGCCTGACTCCATCACTCCCCACATCTCCGGATCTGAGGTCAAAGGAGAGAGGCGAGCACCGGACAGGCCAGGAACCTGACGGGTACCCCCCGCACCTCCCTCCTAGAAGTGCTGGGGCACATTAGGAAAGCTTGGTGAGCAAGTCTCACCAAAGGAAAAGCCAGGCGAGACCACGTTTGCGAAACTGCTTTATGAATAGTTAAGCGTAATGTACAGGACAGATATAATTTTAAAAGAGATGGAGAGGATCCTAATTATAATTCCAGGGAAGTTTCATGAATCAGAACTCTCTTTCCTGGATGCTGATTGCTCGGAGGGTGGGGGGTGCTAATCATGCGATGTGGGAAATACCTTCTTTCGCATCTAGAACAAGCTGGGAGGTATTTTCCCACTAAGTCCAGGCAGATGGAATCATCTCTCTGAAAACTCCTCCCGTTAGATCATCGGAGCCGCCTCAGATGCCTGGAGAGGCAGGCCTGCTGGTGGCCGGGGAGCTCACCTCCCATGCTACCTAGCAACCCACAGGAGACAGAGGCCCCCAAGAATTTACGAGAAACCAGGCTGTAGCTATAAACTGTGTTTACAGCAAGCTGGGGGCCGAGGGAATCACAGAGGAAGGGAGGTTGCCAAAGGAACAGGAGTTATTCCTTTCTTTCCTTTTTTTTTTTCCTTTACCTGAAAATAAAAGATCACCGCCGACCTTATGAATCATAACGCGGCACTGACCAGAATCCTAACGCGGCACTGACCACGAGGCCTGCAGCCGGAAGGATTGCCTAGGGCCGAGGAGGCGCCAGTCCGGGCCTCCGGGAGCCATTTCTCTTCCTGGCAGGGACTCCGGCTTGCTGGATGTGAAAGCTTTATTTTCTTCTCTCGGGCTTCCTTGCTCGCTCTTTTCCAACCTGGCCCACCTATAATTTCTTCCCAGACAAAACTCACATTCCTGTTTCTGGTTATGCTTTCCCTCTTACGGCTCTGCCTCTCTTTAAAAGAAATTAATTTCTTGATCTACTCACTTCATTTCTGCTTCCTGGGGATTGTTTACCAAAGCAACACATGCTAATATTATATAAAACATGCCAGGAAGTACTAGAAGGCCCCTCCACCTTCCCCCTAGCAGCCCCCTGGAGCTGTGGCTTGAGGAAGGTGGGCTACAGCCCAGCCCCAGAAGCCCCTGTTCCCGATGAAGACATGGTGGCCTTGCTGGGTGGGAGGCTGAATCCACAGATCAGGTGTCCAGGGAGCGCGGAGTTGCTGTTCTAGACCTCTCCACAATGGTGCTCTTTTCTCCCTCACTTGTCCCCTGAGCCTTGGAGGGAACAGTGGGGTGGGCTCAGTGGGCGAGGCACAGGTAAAGGAGAAATTTCCTGGGTCCTTTTCCTTCCCACCTGATAGGTTCCTGCAAAGGCCGAGTGCCCAGTCTTTTTTTTTTTTTTAATTTTTAAAAGACTTCATTATTATTATTTTCTTGAGAGAGAGAGAGAGAGAGTGAGTATGAGCAGAGGGCAGAGGCAGAGGGAGAAGCAGACTCTGCTGAGCAGGAAGCCCGATGTGGGGCTCAATCCCAGGACCCTGAGATCATGAGCCGAGCCGAAGGGAGCCGCTTAACGACTGAGTGACCCATTTAGTGCCCAGTCTTGAAGGGATGTTCATTCATACAGCAGACATTCACTAAAGTCTTCGGTGTGTCAAGCAGATTGTTGAAGACTCTGGGACAGACTGTCTGGGTTCCAAGCGTGCCTCTACCACTTACAAGCTGTGTGACTTTGGGCAATGACTTACCCTCTCTATGCCTTGGTTTGCTCCTCTGTAAATGATCTTATTCGTGAAGGTTAAATGAGGTAGTATTTGTAAAGCACATGGTAGAGTGCCTGGTGACCCCATGGAGCCTTCACGTGGAGGGTGAAGACAAACTAGAAATGTGAACAAAGGAATTATATGATTGCAGTGTCACGAGGAAAAAGAAACCGGCAACAGGATGGAAGGCAAGTAGCAGGTAGGTGTGTGTGGCAGGGGTGGGAGGTGGGATGCGGTGTTATTTGAGGCAGGCCCTTGAGGGAAGGTCTTCCAGGGGACAGGTATCTGCATGGAGCTCTGAGTGATGACAAGGGATCAGCCATGGGAAGAGCAAAGGAGGGAACAGCACATGCAAAGGGCTGGTGAGCGGGAGGAGAAGGAAGACAGGCTTGGCTGAAGGGAGGGCGGGGAATGGGAGAAGCAGACCCAGGTCCCGTGGGCTCCGGCAGGCCCCAGGAGGGAACAGATTCTTTTCTAATTGCAGTGAGAGCCAATACTCATCTCCCACGCCTGCAGCAACAAAGTACCACGAGGTTGGTGATTTAAAACCGATGTGTGTTCTCTCAAAGGTCTGGGAGTCATAAGTCTGAAATCGGGGTGTCCACAGAGCCTCTAGAGGAGGAAACTTCCTCACCTCTTCCAGCTTCAGGTGGCCCCAGCTCTTCCCGGGCTCCCTCTTCAGTCTCCATCCCTGCTGTCCTCTCTGCGTGTGCGTGTCTCTGTGTTCTCTTCTTATGAGAACACCAGCCACTGGACTTAGCCCCTGCTCTAAATGCAATAGATAGCATCTCGAGGTCCTTCACTTAATTATATCTGCAAAGACCCTGCTTCTGAATAAGGTTGCGTTCATAGGCACCGGGGATTAGGACTTGGACATGTCTTTTGGGGGGTGGGGGACATGATTCAACACGCTTTGGAGGCCACTTGTGGTTTAAGAAGTGGCTTGTGACTTAGGGGCATCACGCTGGCGGCAGTGTGGAGATTGGAGCAAAGGCAAGTGGTGGGGGCAAGGCTGTGGCAGGCAGGGGTGCCAGAGATGGTGGGGATTCAGAGAAAATGTGTTCTCTTGTTGGACACAAACAATGTCACGGAACACCAACCTCAGACAAGGCCACAGTGTCCGTGATGGCTCAAGAGAGGAACAAGGCCTCTCCACAAACATGACTGAACACAGACAAGGTGTGGACATGGTCCAACATCAGCTGTAGCTTTACTCCATCTTTGTTACCTTCCAGGTAAGAATTATTAAGATGGCCCAGTCACAGCATTATCCTGATAGCTGGTAGCATCCAATCCAGAGCACACCTTGCTTCCTTGAACTCTCACTCCCCCTGCCCTGCATCCTACAGCAGAAGCCTCCATCCTCTAACAAACAGGTCCTAACTGACATGGCCCAGGGTTCCTGGTGGTGGGTGCTCACCCTTGTTGCAGCAAATCAACAAATATAATTTTATTTCACTCGCAGTGTGCTCCTGGTGGTCACGGAAGCATGAGCTTCATGGCTGTGGGACCTGTGTGGTCCATAGGGTGGTGCACTGAGAAGTGCCCTGTGCTGGGTTTAATGCTGTGTGACCGCCATATTGGAATCCTTAATAATTTTCCAACATGGGGGTTTGTGTGTTCATTTTTCACTGGGCCTTGCAATTTCTATAGCTGGTTCTGCTCCAGAGCACTGACAATGGCTAGTGGCAGGGTCACTGTGGTAGGGAGAGTGACTGGTTGGTGGATTCAGGTCTTTCTGGCCCAGACATGCAGGACTGGTTGCTAGTTTGGATTTGAGTGGGGGAATGCAAGGAAGAGAGAGGAAAAAAGTCTGAATTTTCTCTTGGTTATGGAATGTCCTTTATCAAAATGGGAAATATTGGGTGGGCTGTGCATTGGGAGGGGGTTGGGTCAAGAGTCTCCATCTGCTGAAAATATACCTCCTGTCTTACACTAGGAAATAGGCATGCAATGTTACCTTTTTAAAAGTTGGTGACTCAGTGCTGTGCTAGAGTTTTGCAAGATATTACCATGAGGCAGGGAGGAGGGGAGAACGGAATAAAGGGGATATGGGATCTCTCCATATTATTTCTTACAACTGCATGTGAAATCTCCAATTATCTCAAAATTAAAAGTTTAATTAAAAAAATTGGTGACCCAGAAAATCAGGATGTGAATGGAGCGATAGGTGGCTCCAGGCAGGTGTTCCTCATTTGTATTCATAAATTCTTAAATCTGCAAGTGGTTCAGGGGCAGCTCACCAGGGGACACAACCCAATGAAAGGACTGTGCGTGGCATGTGAGGGGATAGTAATGTCCACTGTGGCACCTGAACAGCCTTCCTAGTCTCCTCGAGTTGGGGGCTGATGGGGTGGAGAGCAGCTCATCTCTCCAAGGCCGTGCCAGTGAGGAAAGTGACTTTTGAGGAAAGTCCTTTGAGGAAAGTGACATGGGCACTTGGTTCCTGTAGCAGTTTCCGGTCACCTCATCAGGGGATGGGCCCCGGGCACTTTGGGCCTGGACACCATGAGGAGGAATGGAGGCCAGAAGGACCCCTGTTGGTCTCCACTTTTATGCTTCCATCAGTTAGACTCAGGTTCCCGGGGGTGGGGGTGGGGGGAGCATCTCATCTTGATATTTGCAGATTTATTCACGGAACTCCCCACACATCTGGAGGAGAATATATGACTTGGCCCCTAGAGGAAATGGTTAAATGAATCGCTAAAGTACAAAATGTTCTCGTAAAATTGCTTCCATATTTTATTAGACGCAGATGAGCATGAATTATTGTGAACCCAACAGGAGGGTTTGTAAATTGGGTTCTTGCCTTTCCATAAACAGCTCTTCCACACCTAGATCATTATGGAAAGGCTTTAATGAACATTGGCTTTTGATGGGGGTGTTGAATAATTCATCTGCCCATCCGCCCATCCAACCATCCATCCATCCAACATTTATTGGGCACCCACTGTATGCCAGGTAATGCCAGCTAGCTGGTAGCTACAGGTGTCATTCTCACTGACCTACCTCCAAATGAGTCCTTTTGAAGATGAGCTGACTTGGGGTTGGAATGTCATGGGAGGGACACCTTTTGAGGAGAAGGGACTCCCTTTCGTGGATCCAGGGGGCCACTGCCCACAGAGAAGAAGGTACTTTTTCATGTCCCCCCTCTGCTGTTGAAAATGCTACCTAACCTTGAATTCCTCCTTCTTAAGAATCTGCTCATTTGTGTCAAGGTGCGAAATTTCTGGGAGGAAAAATGGACCCAGTTGTGCAAAACTGGCTTTCGAGTTATTTGTTTCTGACCTTCTGTGTGGCTCTGCCAAGTCGATCCCAGCTGGGCTTCTGAAGGGGTCTGCTTTCTGCTCAGAATACCCAGCTCAGGGCAGAGAGTGGGTTACTAGGGAGGAAAGGGCAAGCATCATTTATTTCTCCTCTTCTAACTGGAAGTTAAGCATAACAGTGTGGCTCGTAGGATCTCTGAAAACCAGGCATGACTGGGGACTGATTCACAATGCTCCCTCAGCCACCACGGAAAGGAGGTGAGCAAGGGGAGTAGTTTCTCTGTCAGCCCTGGGGGCTGGGAGTAGGGGCTGCCTCTGACAAGTCGGGCAGGTGCTGGCCCTCCCCACAGTGGGACCCAGGGGTTCTAGGATAGTCAGGGGCACTTCAGGCTGTCATTCTGGAGGTGGGAGGATGAAATTTGCCTCAAGGGAGTTTTCTTGAGGAAAAGCAAAAAGGGGGAAGGACACCCAGAGATGTCACCTGTTGCACGGACATCCTTTACCTTATGGACATGAGGAGTGTGGGGCTCTGACAGCACCTGAAGGCTGGGCTGGAGCAAGGGAGTCCCACCTCCTCCAGCTTGTGGGCGTGGACACAGCTCAGGAAGCCAGTCACGTGTCCAGGATCACCCAGTGAGCGGTGGAGATTGGGTCTGACTTGCTAGACTTCTCTGCACCATGGTTTCCCAGACAAGAGATGTGTGTTGACCCCTTTTGAAGGCAAAAGCGTGTTGTAAATAAAATGTTTTGGGAGACCTCTGTGAGGAGACATCTGGGCAGAAAAGGGCGCCCTTCGCTGCATCCGTTCTCAGGTGAGGGGAGGTATGAGCGGGGGATGACTGGGGAATGATCAGAAGCATCTTCTCCCGTCTGAGGGCTGCTGTTTTTGACTAAGCCAGGCAGACACAATGGTTATCCTCTTGATTACAAGTAGTGGGTACCTGGACTGGTCAGAAATGCAGGAAACAGAGTTGGTTAGAAATGGGTATTCACACTAAATTCTCCCCAAATCGAGAGGCTCTGGGAACCGGTGAGTGGCTGGGGGAGGTGGGTGTGTCTGGTTCTTATCGGTTGAATGCTCCTCAAAAGACCCTTTGGTTCAAACTTTCAAATCCTACTGCAATAATTCCCTAGAGTATCTATTTTGGTAAATTGGAGTAGGATAAATATGGTTGCACCTTTATTTGAATAACTGAGGATCCTGCGGTGTTTCTGGGTCAGGGTTGGAAGCGTGACGTCTCAGCGTGGTGTTCTGGAAATGCCCTGGTCTCAGCATCAGAAGACCCAGGCTGAAGGTGGGCTGGCCTACTGGCCGTGTGATTTCTGGCAGGTCACAGTGTGACACGCTACAAGCTTTCCCTCTGTAACAGCGGAAGAAAGGAGCATTCACTTTATGGATTGTCTAAGGATGTTGTAAAGCTCACACTGAATGAGCTTTTCACCTTGACTTCCAGGTCCCTGTGCAAACACAAATTGCTGTAATCAACCAGAGGCGAGGGGAGACGGGATCAAATGTCTTCTTCAAACCCAAGTGAGGCTTGTCTATTGTCAGGGTTTACCCGAACAACAGAACCAATAAGAGTGATCTATGTACCTCTGCATCTGTGTATCTATCAACATACCATCTAACTGTCTACTTATCAGACTATCTATCTATCCAACGTATATCAGAGGAGATTTATAGAATGAGGGACTGCCTCACATGATTATGGAGGCTAAGAAGTTCTGCTCTTTGCCATCGACATGCTGAAGGCCCAGAACAGCTGATGGTATAGAAGGAGATGAAATGAGATGAGATACTCCAGCTCAAGCAATGAGTCGGGAACAAGGCAGCAAATTCCTCTTTCCTCTGTCTTCTGTTCTGTTTAGGCCCTCCGTGGATCCAGTGAGGCCCACCCCCCACTGGGAAGGGCCATTTCCTTTCCTACATCCACACCTTCAAATGTTAATCTCATCCAGAAACATCCTCATGGATGTGCCCAGAAATGATGTTTAATCCGGGCGCCCTGTGGCCCGTCAAACTGACATGCAACGTTAAACCGACATCACCGTCTGGAAAGCTGCTTTCCATTCATGAAATTGGAGGCATGGTCCCTGGCAGCTCAGCTTCTTTCCTGAGGCAGGGGAGGAAATGTTGGGAGCTCTGGGGCAGCTGTCAGGGATGAGGAATTCCAAATGCCACTTCGAAGACAGGAAAGGCACATGAAGAAGCATCAGTGGGCGATATTCTCTGAGAGCCAGAGCCTAGACTGGAATATCTTTGGATAGTTTTTATGTCATGGCTGAAGGTCATGCCACCTGGAGCCTTGGGATGAACTCTACATTTAGAGAGTTACCCTCAGAATCTGAGAACTAGGTGCTGTGTTCAGTCGCAGCCCCTTGGATGCGTAATCACTCAGTATCTGAGCTATTGTATAATAAAGAATCTGACTGGCCTTTGTTCCTGCTTCCAGGAAGGGAGCTTCTAAGTTCTTGGAATTTTCAGAGTCAGTAGGAGTGTGTGTTAGTCAAGGTGGCCTCCTTGGATGACATCTGAGTTTATGTTAATGAAATGACTCAGGATGGGGGCTGGCCAAGCCGGAGAGACCAACTTCGTGATCAGTGGGTTGTAGCCTCTAGCCAGGGGATATCAGCCTGCTATGGTCTGATGTTGAGATCCTAATTCTCAGTATGAGGGGAGTGGGAAGTTAGGTCTTTGGGAGGTGATCAGGCTTTGAAGATGGAACCCCCATGAATGTGTTAGTGTCCTTATAAAAAGACCCCTCAGAGCTCCCTCACCCCTTCGGCTATGTGAGAACACAGTTGCAAAGATGGCCATCTATGACCAGATGTACCAGGAATCTGGTTCATGCCAGACCCAAGGCTGGATGAAGCTTCCATAGGTGTGCTGCAGGGTGACATGCCCAGATTCCATGGGGGGGGGACCTGGAAGCCATGTGTTCAAGTCCCTCCCAGACCTCGCCCTATCTGCCTCTTCATCTGACTGGTCCTGATCTGCATCCTTTATAATAAAACTATAATCAGAAGTACAGCCCTTGGGGTGCCTGGGTGGCTCAGTGGGTTAGGGCTTCTGCCTTCGGCTCGGGTCGTAATCTCAGGGTCCTGGGATCAAGCCCCGCGTTGGGCGCTCTGCTCAGCGGGGAGCCTCCCTCCCCCCCCCCACCCCCCGCCTGCCTCTCTGCCTACTTGTGCCCTCTCTGTCTGTCAAATAAATAAATAAAGTCTCTAAAAAAAAAAAAAGGAAGTACAGCCCTTACCTGAGCTCTGGGAGTTATTCTAGCAAATCCCTGAACCTGATGGGGGTCACGAAAGCCTGTCCCACCCCCAGATTTGTGGCCAGTCGGTCAGAATCGCAGGTGGTCTGGGGATCCCTGAGCCAGTGCGCGGTGACTGAAGCGAGAGCGGTCTTGTCCAGGGTCTTGCCTTTAACCCGTGGAATCTGCTAAGTCCTAGTGGTTAGAAGTGTCTTGCGGTAACGGCAGAGCCAAGAGAACACCATATCTTCTTTCACTTTTTTCCACCGAGAAATATTTTCCGAGAGCTTATTTTGTGTCAGGCCAGGTTGTGGGTACCACACATACCACCTCACTGCTGAATGTCATGTTACTAAAGGAATTCGTGAAGCTTGGAATACCACTAGTGTCAAAGGGGCGATGTTGTGAAAAACACGCTGAGATCGGAATTACTATTTTTAGGAGGCACAGATTTGGAGGGCCAGATTTCCACATAAATTCATTAAACCAAGGAAGTCTAAGAGCTTCACGAAGTTAAGGGCTGGGAGGTAATTTTCAGCCTTGCCTTGAGAGGTATCGCAATTGAGAAGAATGGAGAGTCATTTCTGGATGGAGAAAGGAGGCTGGTGGTGGACATCGTCGCTGGGTCCTTCAGGTCTCCTGAGATATGGTGGGTTGCCACGGGGGAGGCTCTCACACCATGAGCATGGCAGGGTAAGCCGTTAGCAGGGCGTGAGGACTGTGAGGGACAGGTCATGTCGAGAGTAAGAGGAAGGGCCTGGGGACATCTTGAGTCCTCATGGCGATGGGTGGGCCCGGGTGGAGACGCACTCATGGATGAGAGTCTGAAGATCCCACACCAGAGATATTCGTGGCCTGAAAGCCAGGGTCTCATTTCTAAGCATAGTCTCTTGGTCCCCAGGAGCATCTGGCTGGGTTTCCTGTGTTAAGAGCACCTCAGCAGATGGGGAAAATGAGCTACTGTGGACTATGCTGCCCCTCCCCAATCAGGGGCAGTTGAACAAAGTTTGGAGATTCAGACATGGTGGGCCAGGTGCTAATGAGAACTTCTGGGAGGCAAGAATTTCTCAATATGCCAGATTTCCTTACAAATAGGAAGGAATTTCCTTACAAATTTCCCAATTCTCACTGTTAGACTCACCAGAGTTGGGGAAGGAAAGGAGACCTTCTCAGCCTCTGGGTCAATGATATCAAGCGGGTGTGCCCAAGCCTCTGTGGTAACCCTAGGGGCCTCCCACTGGGTGGGGTGATCAGCAGTACCCCCGGAGCCAGCCGGGGTTAGAGGAAGGCATGATGTCCCCAACATGCTACCAGGAGGTAGTGGGTGGTCAGGAGTGCCATTTCTGGGTGGCCTGGCCTCCTATGACCTGGTATTTCATAGACCCACCACTCAGGGGCTTTTTAGGAATCCGGAGTGGGGATGGCCTGACACCTTCTTTAAGCCTGGCAGCAAGAAACATCCCAGGAGCCAGCAGCCCTCACAAGGCAAGGATGCACCTCGCTCTCCTGACAGCAGACAGACCCTGGAGGTTGGAACAGAAATGCCTACCCCAAGAGGGCTGCCACCTGGGAGATGTTAGACTCCCAGAGCTCTTGGACTCTCTGCGAGGAAATGTGATGGGCCAGCCTGATGGGGTCCAACAGAGTATGTGTGTGCATGTGGGAGTGCGTATAAGTACACATGCGCAGGTGAACTTGAATGTAAGGAGTTGTGTAAACGTGAGTGCATGTGTGTATGTGTAAGTATGCGTGTGCAGGGGCAAATGCAGGTGTGCGTGCATGAATGCACGCCTGTGTATGAGTGTCTTGTGAGTGAGTGGGAACATGTATGTTTGAAGGGGTGCATGTGATAGTGTGTGTGAATTTGTGTACTAGTGTGTGAGTGTGCACTTGTTTCGACCGTACTGTAGCACTGTGTGTCTGCAGTTTATATGTACGAGTGTGAACGTGTGTCTGAGTGTGAGTGTGAGCTGGTCTGTGGGTGGGTGGTGCGTGTGTGTTGGAGATGATGCTGAGTCACTATTCTCCCAGGAGGGGCTAATGCTCGGGGGAAAGGGTAACGAAAGGGATGCATATGGGGGGGCAGTGCGCAGGGCACGGGGGCAGGTGGATGGAGGGACTCGGCCCCGCCGGAGAAGGAAGGAATGAGCAGCACAGAGAGAGACACACGGACAAGCTACAGAGATGGTTTAGCAGATTTCAATGGTGGATGATCCTGGGGAGAGGAAGAGACCTTGAAGGATCCAACCTGGGTTCCCTCAACCTGCCATCTCACACAGGGCCACGATAAGGGTCCTGGCACGGGTCCCCTGCCGGAGTGAGAGGCACCCTCCAGGACAGAAGCAGACACCCCCCTCATCAAGCACAGCCCCAGCCCACCATGACGAGAGCTCCCCTTGCCCCGTGCGTCTTCCCCCGCTTCTGATTTGTGTCTGTCTGGCGGGTAAAATCGTGTCTCCCTGTTGCCTTCATCTGCACGTGCTTGTCAGTTACCTGGGTTTGCCTTTGCCTGTTCATGACTCTCGTTCTGTCTGAATCTCTTGACCACCTATTCTTCTTGGTTCTACTGAAACATGCCCCGGGGACAGCGGGGGACGAGGCGAGGGGAGGAGGTTATTTTAGCTGTGAAATAAGACATCCTCCCGTATTTGATAGAACAAAACATTAAAACAAGATGGAAGGAGCCTAGTCATAAAATGAGCAGGTAACATTAAAAAAAAGTTACTTTTAAACTGGGGTGGGGGTGCAGGCCTTGTTGGGCGCAGAGTTCTAGAAATAATCAAGCAGAGGGCCAGAAGAGGCCACTGCCAGGGACATCACAGCAGAGCTGGGGAGGGCAGTGAGGCTAGCCCGATGGAAAGAGGGAATATTTATGAATTCCTGACCCCTCCCCCCAGGCAGAGTGGACCCAAAGCCACTGTCCCCTTTGCTGTGATGATATGGTCACACCCCTGGCAACCTTTTGCTTTTCCCGAGGTTGGCGTTGCCACAAGGAGATTCTGAGCAGAGGCCAGGGTGCTCATTCTGGGCTGGAGCAGAGGGCTGGGTGTGGTCCATACCACCCTAAGGGCTGCTCGAATCATCATGGCCCCCAGCAGAGAAAACAGGAGAACATGCATGCCACAGCTAAGTGAGGTGAGGGCTTTGCATTTCAAAGGGCAAATGGTTTTTGTCTCCAGGAAACATGTAATTCTTTTGTTCGGAGAGTAAAAGCAGAGCTTACGACCAAACAGGGGAGTTAGGCCTCTGAGGGCCCTGACGCCAGGATGGGTTCCCTACTCTTTGCCTAACTTCCTAGACCTACTGTCTGTGCCCGGAGGGGCGTCTGCTCAGCCCCGTGAGCACATCCTGGGGCCAGAGCAGAGGGCCAAGTCCCACTGCCCACATCCAAGGGCGGGCAGAGGATGGAGGCCACTTCCTTAAGTGAGGCAGGAGGGACTGTCCCTTCCTCCCCATCTTGAGGCTCCTGGCCAGGGCCCACCATGACAGGGAAGGAGGGAGAGCCGTATGGACGTTGCTCTCTGAGGTCTCCCAGGAAGGCAGAAGTGAGAGCAGAATTTCCTGTTTTCCCAGTCAAGCTGGAGTAGAGAAGGGAGCTGCCCTTGGGGACCTGCAAGGTTCTGGGTCTGCCAGGATGGGGATGAGCTTGTGGCCTTTGGCTCCATAGACTCAGCCCCCCCATAGCAGGTGGACGGTGGTAGTTTTGGGGTTTTCAGGAGGCCTTCTTCTCACATTTGCTCTCTGTGATGGAGTCCGGGCCAGCGGCAAGTGGCCTCTCCATGCATCTGCCTGC
>ML101439.1:22518-39276 GCA_003697995.1 Taxidea taxus jeffersonii
TGGCTCAGTCGGTTATGCAACCGACACTTGATTTCTGTTCAGGTCATGATCTTAGGGTCCTGAGATTCCGCACTGAGCGTGGAGCTTGCTTGAGATTCTCTCTCTCTCCCTCTGCCCCTCTCCTGGCTCATATTCTCTCTCTCCCTCAAAAAATAAATAAAAAATAAAGAGGTACATAAAATGAGGCAGACAGCTAGGTTGGAATGCAGACTTCAGGTACATGGAGTTGAGGGTTCTATTAAAGCCCGGCCGGGCTCTCTGCCCAGCATCCTCCAGGGCCCATCTTCCAGAGCCTTCTGTGCTCCCGGCCAGCACCATGCTGACTTGGGAAGGCCCCATGTGCCCCAGCTGTGACTTTGCTCACACATCTCCAGAGTCAAGATGATACATGTTTAAAGAATACACACAGGGGCTCCTGGGTGGCTCAGTCAGTTGAGCATTTCACTCTTGGTTTTGGCTCTCCTGCATGCTCTCTCGCTCTCTCTAATAAATAAATAAATCTTAAAAAAGGGGGAAAAAGGATAGCTCTCACCCTCTGCCCCTCCCCTCACTTGTGCATTCTCTCTCTCAAAAGAGAAAAAAAAAGAAGAAAAAGAACACACGGGCATTTGAATTCTCTACTGACGCAAAGTCAACAACCCCCAGCTTTGTGGGGAGAAGCCCCTGGGGTCACAGTTGATTCCAATTCCATTCACACCTTGTGAGTCAAGATCATGCAGATATGGAGGCTGCTCATTCCACAGAACCCAGGACTAGGGCGCCAGCCCAGGAAGCCACAACTCGAGTTCCACGCAAGCTTCAAATGACGGCCGCTCACCTGGGCTGTGCTACTCACCGCTTTCTGGGGAGTCTAAGCTTCCGTATGTAAGCACTGTGTCCTATTTAATATGGGCTCAATACATGTACATTTGGATAGAAAAACTAGGAAAACTTAACGGGTGTCCTTACAAGAAGAGGGGTATGAGATGCAGACACACACAGAGGGACAACCATGTGAGGACACAGGGAGAAGACTTCAATCTGCAAACCGAGGGGAGAGGCCTCAGGACAAGCCAACCCTGCTGACACCCTGCTCTTGGACTTCCAGCCTCCAGACTGTGAGAACGTACATGTCTGCAGGTCCAGCTGCCCAGTGTGTGGAGCGGTCATGGTAGCACAGACTGATAGGTGCCCCTCTGTACCCCCCAACCCCGCCACGGACCCCTGGGAATCCTGCTGACCAGGAGGCCCACACATGCCTCCCAATTCCCATCATCCCCTTGTCCTTGAACTCCATCTCTTGGGTAGGTGGCCGTGGCAACTTCCTCCAGTCGCTGAAACCCAAACTGACCACTTTCCCTGCTGCCTAGAAGGCCTCCTCGTCTCCCCACTGACCTGAGACAAACCCTAAACTCCTGAATGTGGCTCTGAGCCTCCTCCTCTCACATTTCATCTGTGCTGCTTCCGCTCCCTACTTGGCTACAAAGGGTCCACAGTCCCCCACACCCTGCCCTTTCATTCAGGCCTTTGTGACTTGGTACTTGTCGCTAGAGCTGCTATAACAAAGCCCCATGGACCAGGTGAGTTAAACAGCATGGGTCTATTAGCTCATGGTTCTGGGGGCCAGGAGTCCAAGGTCAATGTCTGGGCAGGCAGGTTCCTTCAGGGCTGCGAGAGGGAATCTGTTCGAGACCTCTCTCCTTGGCTTTAGATGGCTGTCTTCTCTCTCTGTCTCTCAACACGGCATTCTCCATGTGAGCATCACCTTGTCCCCATTTTCCCAGTGTTCTCATTCTAATATTGAATTAGAACCCCTACTGATGACCTCATCTCAACTAATTACATCTGCAATGAACCTGCTCCCAAATATGGTCACATTCTGAGGCGCTGGGGTGTGGGACTTCAACATAGGAAATTTGGGGGGCACAATTCAACCCCTAACACTTGGACATGCTATTCCCTCCATCTGACATGTTCTTGCCCTTGTTTCTTTCTCTGGATAACACTCGGTCAACCTGGAGGGTGTGTAGGTAGTGGCAGCCAGGCATCCCCCAACTGCCCTGGGGGTGGCCCCTGCCACTTTCCCCCATCCTTCGTATACTCCCTGCCTAACCCCTACCCCTTCTTGTGCACCCCACCCCAGTACTGTGCACTCTACTCCCTCTGGTGAGCTTCTGTCAGTCCTGCAGGCTCCAGCCCTGTCCTGGGTGCCCCACCCCAGCCCTTATCCCACCTCTCCCATTCCACGTGGCTGTCCGTTCATCTGTGGGGAGTCCGGGAGTCTGGGGTCCTCAAACCCTCATGCCCCCAGCTACTTCAGGTCATCATCTTCCTTCTCCCTCCGCATTTGCTTGTTTCCAGAATTAATGAGACTAAAATTACTTTTCATAACTTTTGGGGGATTCGTGCTGCCCCTTTAGGAGGCGGGAGATCTGGGGGGGAGGCCGGAGATCTGGGGGGAGGCCGGAGATCTGGGGGGAGGCCGGCACTCCCGAAGTTGGTGGATGATTTCTTCAGTTCTGGGCTGAGCCAGCTCCTGGGAACAGCGCTTGCTTCTGTGGGGACACAGTCACAAACAGAGGCTGTTTATATGCACGCTGCTGAGCCTGGGGCTCCCTGATGCAAAGCAAGAATGATAATGACAATAACAGTGCACCTCTGGGTAATTTACAAAGCGTGTTTGCCACCACCATCTGATTTGATCCTTATTAAAAAACAAAAAGCAAAAAAACCAGCGCAGGCATATTTTCTATCCCCATATTAAAGACTGAGATATTGAGGCCCAGGAAGGCAAGCTGGAAGGTCTGTCTCACTGGAACAAGAAGATGAGACAGGAAAGAGGGAAGTGACTTTGGGGCTGAAATCCTGCAGCTGGAACCTCAGGTAGGAGTAAGGTACGGTGAGGAACAGAGGGAGGGCTAGTCCTTAGCCATCTAGCCCAAGCTCAGCACCGTGGCTGCACTGCCTGGGTAGGGCCCACTAGGCGCCCCTCTGCTGGAGGGCCCCAGACTGCTGGCTGAATTCACCAAGGAAGGACCTTCTACAGGTCCCAGGTTGACTTTCCTTGAAAAACCATGGTCAGTACCCTCTCAAAGCTGTCAGCTGACCCAGCCCAGAGAGTGGCTGTCTCAAGGAAACTATAAACCACATGAAGGATGCCTTTCTCATATTTGGTTGACATGCTTTATGTGTGATCACTCTTATGACAACAGAAGGTATATAAAAAAGCTCAGTTACAGTTTCTTGGAAATAATAACTTGGAGGGACTTGAATGCCAAGGAGTCTGAAGATGAATGCCTGGCTATAAAAGAGGACTCGTGTCATATTTCATAAGGCTGTGGTTCAGCTGCTTGGCAGGTGAGCAACGAAAAGCGGGATTGTTTTGAGAACGTTTTCCGATGCATCCAGAAGCGTCCGGTTCATTGTATGATCAACATTCAGACTTGAACGAAGGGAAGGAGTCTTGCAATTTCCTCCTTTCAGATATCCTTGTGGGAGGCAGCAATTTCAGGACTGAGGGCAAAATCCAGTAATTATCAGCTACCACTATAGAGGGAGGAAATCCTTGTTCAGTCTCTACAGCTTGTGCTACTGGAGGTGAGGGGGTCATTAGCTCTGTTCCAAATGGAGAAACCAAGGCTCTGACAGACACCGGGACTTGTCCAAGGCCTCATAATAAACAAGCAAAGACAGGCACTGAACCTAAGGACCGATTAGTTTCCAAGTCTGTGCCCTGTGGGAACATCACTGTATAATTGTTTAAAAGCTGACTTGTTCTCTTCAAATTGTACTTAAAAAATATATAATCGGAAAGCCCCTTTAGGAAGTCTTGGAAATATAAACTTCCATTACAAAAATAAAATCAAATTTTAAAAAACCACTCATTAGAACATAATAGGATAGATTCCTTAAAATGATTAGCTCATGTTAGTTTTCTCTGTACTTGCTAATTAAAAAAAATTTTTTTTAACATTTGACAAGAGAGATCTGAAATTATTCATTTCATTTATTATGGTAAATCTCAGTGTTTAATATATTTTCAACACCTTTCTAAAGCGAGATCTCACTTTGGTGTCTTTCCCCCCTCTTTTTTATTTTCTGTCTAAAATTAGAAGTTGGGTTAAAAGAGGCGGAAATGCAGAGCCAACGTGGAGGTGGTGCTCTCCTTCTCAGAAAGTTTCATTCCAGGTCCTTGAGTTAATGCTTTTCCAGTTTTATTGAGATATAATTGAAGTGTGCTAAACTGTACATGTTTAAAGTATACAATTTGATATATATGTAGAAACCATCACTACACTCAAGATAAAGATTTCTGTTGCCTCCCACAGTTTCCTAATGGCCCTTTGAAATTCACCTCTCACCCGCCCACCCTCAGGCGACCACTGATAGGCCGTCCCATTCATTTGCATTTTGTAGAATTTTATATACATGAGTCACAGTGCATGTATCTTTTGCTGGCTTCTTTCACCCAGTAGAATGAGGTGAGGCTGACTCATGTGGTTATCGATCAGTAGCTAGGGGAGTAGCATTCCATTGGGTGGACACACTACAATTTCTGTATCTACTCACCCATTGACGGACGTTCTGATTGTTTCCAGTTTGGGGCTGTTGTGAATGAAGTGGCTGTGGATATGTGTCTGAGTCTCTGTGGTGACACGCGACTTCGTTTCTCTTGAGTAGACGCCTAGAAATGAAAAGAATGGGTCACGTGGGAGAAGCATGTTTAAGTTCTCAAAGGAAGTGTCGGACTGTTCTCCAAGCTTCGAGGACTTTCACATGTTCCCATCAGCAGCGAACCAGAGATTCCATTGGTGCATATCCCTGCCAGTTCCCGAGTTGATCTTAACATTTGGTTTTGGCTTGTGCCAGGGAATCAACTCTTGGCTTATTTAATGATTGTCAACCTCTAAGGCTCCCCAGTGTCACCATTTATTTATTTATGTATATTTTAAAAGATTTTATTTATTTATTTGACAGACAGAGATCGCAAGTAGGCAGAGAGACAGGCAGAGAGAGAGGAGGAAGCAGGCTTCTTGCTGAGCAGAGAGCCCGACGTGGGGCTCGATCCCAGGACCCTGAGATCATGACCTGAGCTGAAGGCAGAGGCTTAACCCACTGAGCCACCTAGGCACCCCCAGTGTCACCTTTTAAATATCTCTCCTTGCTCTCTGCCACCACATCTTCAGCTCCATCGTTCTAACTGGTCTTCCTGTGTCTACTCTCTCTCCTTCAAGACAGGCTCCTGGAGGGGTCTCTTCAAGATACAAATCTGGTGGTGACTTTGCCTTGTTTGAGACCATGTCATGGCTTCCCAGTGGTGGGAATACATTTCTCTCAGAATACCACATAATTCTGCAAGATCTGCCCCTTCGGCCTCGCCCCACCCCCCAGCTCCTGGTATCCAGTTTTCCTTCTGTTCTTTTAGTGGTTGGGTTCAGCCAGAAAACGTGATTTGTTTGGTTCCTATGTGATGGGCCACACAGTTTCATTATTTTTAGAAAATTGAATGAACTGTCAACATTAAAAACATGAAAAAAAATCTGTAAAAACATTACAGATGTAGACTGGCATTCTCCACTCTGGCAGGGTGAGCAGGAGCTGGGGACTGCCCTCATCCAGGTTGGCTACCTCCCCTCCCCACTCCCCTTATCTTGCACCTGTTCATCTCCACTCAACTTTTGCAAAATTCACATCTGTTTCTCTTTCTAATTTTATCTGAAAGGGGGGAACCTCTGAATCTCCCACCCTTGCCTATCTAGCACAGGGACCTCACCTAGGCAGGGCCGGCCTCCCTGCTACATGTGAGCCATAAGGCCACAGGCTCTGTCCTTTGGCACTTGATCTTGTGAAATTGGTCCGCTGACCGCTCAAGACTCAGGCGATGTGAACACAAAGCCATTTCAGTTTCCTGGGAGACAGAGTGCGGGATTAAGGCGGTTAGACCAGCCCTGCACAATGGAAGAAAGCTAATATCAGTTTTGATGCACGAAATAGGATTTTTAAGTCTGGAGCAAGATTAGGAAGCTAGGTTGGTCAAGAGAGGTAAGGGTTCTTGAAATTACTTCAGCTCCCACTTTAGTAGATCAAGAAGTCGACCTGATAGACTGAATCAGAGGGAATCTGTCCCTTTGAGCTCAGTGGCTCATGCAGTAAGAGGGACATGGGAACAGGGATACTAAGCCTGTGTCATAAATGCCTCTCTGAAGACTGGGGGCCCACATGGGTGATGCATTACACAGGGGCCTCTGTTACATTTCCTTTTTAGGATCTGAATGGGGGTGGGGACAGGTGGCCTCCCAGCCTGCCTTCCCCACCATAGGAAGAGGGAAGCCCTGAGTCCATCTCCTCCAAGTGCCTGTGTTTCCACGTGACATGGGCAGGAGCAGAAGTACCCACATTCCCAGGACAAGGATGAGGTGGATGGGCTCCCCAACCGAATTGAGGTTGGGATCTCTGGGGCTGGGACTTGTGGGCTCCATATCAGAGAGCTGTAGGGCCAACCTCCTGTGCCCTGGTGGCAGATGGAACCCAATACCCCTCCCAGAGGAAAGAAAGTTCAGAGTCATATGCAGGTCTGAGGAAGGGGTCTGACCAAGTCTCAAGTCCCAGGAGAATAGACTCCAACAGCCTTCACCCAGCCATAGACTTTAACAAGAGGCCAGTCTGCACATGAACACCAGTGATGAGGCCAGTTTTGTGGGCCTGACAGTTCACAGGGCCTGTGATTAGAAGGGTTTGCATTTGGTTTCATGTTCCCATGTCACTATCTCAAAATTCTTAGCAATTTTTGAACAAAGCACCTCATATTTTCCTTTGGCCCTGAGCCCTGCAAATCGTGTAGCCCGTCCTTCTCAGGAGACACCAGCCACATGTTCATCCAAGGACAAGGGCCCCTTCACCCTAGTGCCATGAGGTCATAAAACCACCTGCCATCCACACAGGCTGGGACACCATCTTGAGGGGGTTGGTGGGGGTGGGGGGCTGCTGTTGGAGACCAGAAGGCAGAGGAACCCTGAAGAGAATGAGGAAACTATTAGATTATAGAAGGATACTGTATTTACTGCATTGCCTTGCATTTTGTTTTCTTCTCTCCCCTCCCCTTCCTCCAGCTACAAATGGGGTGGGGTCCTGGGAGGAAGATCGGATTACTGCACAGATGTTATTTGTAGAGGAATAAAGAAGCTACACTTTGGACATCTGCATGCAATGTAGATCTGTGTAATCGTGCTGCAAATGAAGGAGGGATCTTGGTTTTTCATCAGTTAGCAAGATTGTGGAAAAAACAATGGAGAGCCTGACCTTAGAGGAACAAAAGTAGCAGTGGCTAAAGCAAACAAACAAAAAGGAAAAGGAATTAGAAGGAAAATGTAAAGCTGTTTCTAGACTCCTATGCTGGTGACCTGGCTGCTTTCTGGGGTGGGGAGAGAGTGAGCAGAACAGCTGGTTGCCTAGCAACACCCAGCATCCCCCACCCCTCCAGCCCCCCGCATTGGAAGAGAGCATGAGGGTGATGCAAGTTTTGTTCTGTTTTCGGGATGGAGCATCTGATCAGAAAGGAAAGCCTCACGTCACTTCCTGCAGGTAGAGAAGTCTCAGACCCAAGAACAGAGAATGTTCCAGCCAATGCAAGAAGGACAGATCATTGGTCCCAATGGCAGAATTTGCTGGAACAGCTTCTTATTGTAAGACTCAGAGAGTGAGAGGAAGATGAAGCTACTCATGGGAGGGAGGAGCAGCCTTTTCCTGAGAAGAGAAGAAACCAAGGGTTAGCAAAGAAGAGATGAATCCTGGGAGAATCAATCTATGCGAGAGGGGCCCTCCCATTAGTCCGAGTAATTTCTTTAAATCTTGCTCCATATTTCCTTTCCTCAAGTAATGTACAGAGGGATTTTAATGACAAATTGCAGAAAAAGTTACAGGCTCTGAGGGACCATTGTGGAGGGTCGTCTTGTCCTCCCCTTGCCTCTGGACTGAACCCTGTCATCGTGATCCCAGGACTGAACTCTGTCATCGTGATCCCAGACAGAAAGCTATGTTGCTTTTATGGTTCTTTAAAGATGGAGCTGTGTCGTCTTCCTTGAAGCTCACTCCAGGGCCTGCCAAGTATCCATCTCTAACATAAACCCCTGCTGCTATAACATTTCCTCTTGTTTGAGGCTCACAGGAATGAGGGTAAAGTGAGGCCCCAGCTTGGGTGGGCCATCCTGTCCTGGGGGGAAATGTCAAACTTTCTTTAACCAGAGAAAGGACAGTAATATTCCTAGCCACCCAGAGATGGCAGAAGGACCCTGTATAGCCCTGTGTCATCTTGCTCCAGGGACTCTACAAGATGACATGTGCTACAGAGCCCGGCCTATCACACAGACCCCTGGGGTGTGGAGAAAGCCTACCCTCTTTCTCCTAGCCTCCACTCTGGCCTGCCGGAATTGGAGTCTCTTCTCAGTAACGAGACTTACCTTCCCCAAGCCTCAGGCTTATTGTCTGCAAGATAGCGTCTAAGGACACCCATCTACTGTGGTTGCTGTGAAAAGGAAATGGGGTGATGAATAGATCACACCTCACATCCTGCCTAGCCCCTGTCGGGAACTTGGTGTTAACTATGACCGGTTTCAGGCACTGGGTGGCTCAGTTTGTTAAGTGTCTCCTTTGGCTCAGGTCACGATCCCAGGGGCCTGGGATCAGAGCCCCACATCAGGCTCCCTCCTCCAGGGAGAGCTGCTCCTCCCTCTGCCCCTCCCCCTACTCGTGCTCCCTCTCAATGAGCCACACGAACAGATGAGCCCTTCCTTAGACCCGCCCCTCCAGTTGGTCACCGCTGGCCACATGTGGCTATTGACTTTTAACTAAAAATTAAATAAGATTAAAAATGCAGTAGTCGGTTGCATGAGCCACATATCAAGCCCTCAGCAGCCATGCAGGGCTGGGTGGCCCGCCTATTGGACAGAGCAGATAGAGAATATCTCTGTCACCGCAAAATGTCCTATCAGGCAGTGTTGATTATATCAGTGAGTAGAAACAGTTCCCTAAAGGCACAAAAATAGGGCAGACAAGTTTTGAGGGAGTGAAGGTCAGGGTCCCTCTGGGCAGGGAGTAGCAGGCAGCATGTGGGTGGGACCTGGGTGGGGGCCCTGGGGGCCCCAGCAGGAGTGATACCGGGGTCTGAGGACTCACTGCCCCTCCCAGCAAGCCTGCAGCCAGCTGCCTCCCGGCGGGAATCAACAGTCTTAGCTCCATCCTCCACCCTTCTCAGGTGCTCATGGCTGTGGCAGTCAGGGCGTCCCTCGTGAGCCAGGGGACGTATCTGATGCCTCCCCTAACCCGGGAGGGACTGCAGTGGTGGCACCTTGAACTTCCTCTGTGGCGCCAGGAGACGAGGAGAAGGGGCAGGTTCATGTCGTCCTTGTGTGTCCTCCCTCCTTAAGTGCTAAGTGATCAGTGATACATCGAAGCCCTGATTGTTTCTGAAAGGCTCTTTTACGAGATCGCCAATAAAGTTCTAAATGATCATGCCTGTTTGGAGAAAGATAATGCCAGAGCGGGGCCAGGAGTTTGTCAGAAGAAATTCCAGCCGGGCGAGCATTTAAGGAACGAGATGAAGTCAGCGCTTGGAGACAGTGAATTAGACGGCTGAATATGTCACCGTAATAATGATGAATAATAAATGACCGAGAAGCTGCTATAACTCACAGGGTAGGAGTGGAGACTGGCAAGGAAAATTTATGGCCTTGTAGCACCGAGGGAAGAGAACGTCTCAGATGTGCTTCTGTCTTTTGAAGAGAAATTTTCTCAAAGAGACGCTCCTCGGGAAAAAAAAAAGTCTCTTGTCAAGAGAGGGCCTGCCTCTGTTTCTGGGAGGCAAGGGGCTCTGGGTGTAACAGATCGTCCCTCCGTCCAGCCCAGTCCTTGTCCACCTATCTCCCTGCACCGTGCAAGCTCCCACACAAGCCAGCATCAGGGCAGCTGGGAGGACAGGCCACTGCCCCACCCTCATAGGACGTCCTTCCAACCCCCTTCTTTGCAGTAGGGAGCAGCCCAGTGATTGGGGATCCCGTGGGCCATGGCGAGGGTAGGAAGAGCCACCAGCGGGACAAGCTCATTGGGAAAGCATTTTGCAGGTGTGGGGAGTCTGCTGTTTTTATTAGGGCCCAGGGGTCACCTTCTCAGCATCCATTCAGAGCAACCACTAGGGAACACATGAGTCAGAAATAAAATGGGCCTCAGGTCTGTGGATCGATGTCGATATTTAATCATTTATTGATGGTCTTCTGGGAAGCATCCCCACACCCTGTGTGGGAAGGCGCCCAAGGGGACATGCACACCACCTGGCCCACCCTCCCAGACCCTTTCCCGAAGCCTACAAATGTGCGTAAGCCTCCCCATCCTATATACCCTGCCTTGACCTCCCTTCTCCTCTCAGTGCAGCCCTGTTCCTGGGCTCCTGGTCAGAGCCCAGCCACTCAGTCTGCTCTCTGCAACTGCTAAGTGGGGGCCCTCTGTGCCCACCTCCCTCAGTCCCCTCAGCGCTGTGCACAGCAGAGTCAGCTCGGGACTCTGGATGGATCCCCACAGGCGCTGCCTTTCCAGCAGGTGCAGACTTACCTCTTTTCTGAACAGCCGCTCTCTTCTTTCTCATCTTCCGTGACTTTTCCTGGGTCTGGGATCTGTAATTATGTCTTAAATCATGAAGGTGACTGAGTGACAAGGTGAGGAAGAGAATGTCATGGAAAGAAAAGTTTCATGTTTTAGTTCTCCAGGAACCGAGAGGCACACAACCAGGCAGGCCAGGTAGGGATGGGGAGAGGGGCGTGTAGGCTGAATCCTACATTGGGTTCTCCTCCAGGTGAGGCAGGGTGAGGCAAGACGAGGCAGAGGACAGAGCGTAGGACTGGCTGAGCAATGTGAGTAGGCTCTGAGCCACAGGGTGGTCGCTAGCTGCCTGGTACCGGGCCCTGGGTGACTTAGGGCAGAGGAAATGTTGGCTTCGTGGCTTGACAGTAAACCCCTTATTAGCTTTCCCTCCTGTTTTAGTCTGTGAATGCTGCTGGTACAAAAAATGACAAGCTGGGTGGCTTAAGCAACAGAAATTTATTATCTCATAGTTCTAGAGGCCAAAAGTCCAAGATTAAGGCATCTGCACGGTTGGTTCCTGGTGAGAGCTCTTCTCCTGGCTTGCAGAAGGCCACCTTCTTGCTCATAGCCAGAGAGAGACAGAGATAGAGACAGAGTGACAGAGAGCGACAGAAGAAGTGCTCTGGTGTGTCTTCCTCTTTTTTTTTTTTCCCCTTCCTCTTCGTTTTAAAGTAGGCTCCATGCTGGGTGCCTACTTAATGTGAGGCTTGTACTTACCACCTTGAGATTAAGACCTGAGCTGAGATCAAGAGTCAGACATTTAACTGACTGAGCCACCCAGGTGCACCTCTCCCTCTTCTTATAAGGACACCGGTCCTATTCAATCAGGGTCCCCCCTTATGAACTCATTTAACCTTAATTACCTCCCGAAAGGCCTAATCTTCAAATATGGCCACATACTACAGGTCAGAATGGCAACATAAGAATTTTGTGGAGACACAACTCAGTCTAAAACACCTGGCTTGCTTCTCATGGTGCTTCCCAGGTCTTGGGGTCACATCCCAAAAAACTATTTGCCTTGAATCCTACCTCAGGTCTGCTCTAAGACACTGTGGGGGGTACTGGTGCCTCTCAGTCCTCTCCAGACCACAGGCTCTGTACTAAAGATGGCACAAGTGTCCTCCCATCTCTCCCACCAAGGTCTCATAGAAGGGAGGTGGGAGTGTCTCTCTACTCTCCTGTTTCCAGCTGGAGTTAAAGATTCCACTGCTGCCTTCCTGGTCTCTTTGTTGCCACTTTAGAGGATTCAGAAAATTCCAGATGGCTGTTGCACCCAGGGGTGGGAACACCCTTGGGGCCAGTCATGGGGCTCCCATCTGGGGCCAGATGAAGCCAGTGGGGAGGGCACGGTAGGAATGGAGGGCAGAGGTCTGTTAGCTGGGACGAGGCCTGCCCTGGTGGCCCCTGTCTGCTCTGGCCTGGCTCCGCCCATCTGAGAAGGGAGGCATCCTTCTCCCCTGAGGTTCCAGGAACCTGGATGGGATGAGGCCTGACCTCAGAGCCGTGGCTGCTTAGCCATCACTTGAGTGGCCCCACCCTGGATGTAAATGTAAAATGTCAGCCTGTTCTTTGTGCCCAGCACAGGATGGGGAGTGGGGGAGCGGGGCTTAGTGCTTTGTGACCATCCACCGGCCACATGCAGCTGTTTAGGGTAAAATTAAATAAAAGTTAAGATTCAGTTCCTCAGTCATAAAGCCACCTTCAAGTCCTCAAGAGCCATGGTAGCTCGTGGCTACAATACTGGGGAAAGCAGATATGGAACATTTCTGTCCTCATAGAAGGAATGGCCCATGCATTCAGCCCTGATTAGCTCTTATGGGTGAGCAACTCTGGTGCCCAGCTTCTGTGGAGTGGAAGCAGCCTTGGTTAAAAATGCAGCTTCCTCAAGCAAGCAGCCTCCAGCCAGCCTCCGAGTGTCCCTCCTTCCCTCCACACTCTGCCCACTTTGGCTCCGCTCCTGGCCCAGTGCCGGTCCTTCCTGGATCCCCAGATAAGGCTGGCCCAAGGATGGATTTACCAGCCACCTTCAACCCTACCAGGAGAGAGGGTGGGGAGTGGGGTGTGGGGGCTCCATGCAGCCTTCCCTCTCTAGAGCCTGTGTGGGGGCAGGGAATGGTGCCACACTAGGACTGTGCATGGAGCAGGACATGTGTGCCCTGGAAGGACAGCCAGAGCGGCAGAGGGAATCCGTATCTGACCATTCTGAGCTAAACTGTGTCCCCAGCCAAGTTCATCTGTAAAGGTCCTCACCCTTGCATTTGTAGGGTCTGAAAAATCTGGAGCTACCTCGGTCCCACCCCCAGAGAGACTCTGATTCCCCAGGTCTGCCCTGGACCCAGGAATATATATATTTTTTTAAAATCCCCAAATGATTTTAAAAACCTTTTCATGTTAAGTTCACTTGAAGCTTACAGAAAAGCTGTGAAGATAGTACAGAGTTCCGACATACCCCTTACCTGCCCCCCACTCCCCCTAGTTACTGCCTTCCAGAATCATTGTGCAGGGGTGGAGTTCAACCCCACTAGCTGTGTGCACATGTGTACACAGGCGTGTGGTTATGGGTGAATGGGTGTGAAGAGTCAGGGAGGTGACAGGTAGGCAGACCAGTGGGGCTTGAGGCTTGTAGTGGGGCTGCTAATGCAGGGAAGGGCCCCAGAGAAAACCCAGAAGCCTCTTCACTACCAAATAAATATTTAATGTAGTAACAAAAGCCTAATGTTAAAGATTTTTTTTTAAAACAAGTTGAAAGTGGGGCGCCTGGGTGGCTCAGTCGGTTGGGCATTGGAGTCCTTGTTTTGGCTCGGGTCATGGTCTGGGGGTTGTGGGATCGACCCCTGTGTGGGGCTCTGCGCTCAGCGGGGAGTCTGCTTCCCTCCCTCTCTCCCCATTCTGTCTCATAAATAAATAAACCTTTCAAAATAAAAACAAGATAAAAGTAAAATACATTGCAAAAAGTAGGGGAGGTCCATAAGGAAGTGTAAAGTGCTTTGAAACGCATCCCAAATTCTGATTCGGGGCAACCTTTCATGATACAGGAGATACTAATTAACTTCAGGTTTTTTAGATTAAGTATCCACATTAAAAAAATGTAAGAGTGGGGTGCCTGGGTGGCTCAATGGGTTAAGCCTCTGCCTTCGGCTCAGGTCATGGTCTCAGGGTCCTGGGATCAAGCCCCACATCTGGGCTCTCTGCTCAGCGGGGAGTCTGCTTCCCTTTCTCTCTGCCTACTTGTGATCTCTCTCTCTCTCTCTCTCTCTGTTAAATAAATAAATAAAACATTTTTTAAAATGTAAGAGCAACCATTAAAATAACTAGAAATAGAATGTCTAACTCAAAACAGTCGAGGGAAAAAAACGTACAAGGAATGTCGCCCATATTTACCAAGAGCTCGCGGTGAGCACCCTCTGATCTGAGTTCTCCCTCCAGTTGTCCTCGTTGGCCTTCTGTGTCATTTCCATTTCACAGATGGGTAAGCAGAGGCATGGAGAAAGAGAGCCTGCCTGGGGCTAGAATGGAGGCCCAGGTAGTTTGGCTCACTGACCTTGAGGAAAGAAAAATGAAACTAAGGAAAAAGATAAAAAGCAGAAACCTAGAGGACAGATATTCCTCCAAGCGCCCTTTGCCTGCTACACAGAAGGATGCTGGGGCTCTGAGGCCACTCGGCCAAGGTCACGTCAAGGTGAAGGGGGGCGGGGTGGGAGCTCCCAGCTCCCCCACCCCACACAGCGCCTCACCCAGAGAGACAGAGGCAAAAGACGAAAAATATAGGACTGTTGGTGTCCTTAATAATAGGAGAGACAAGTCACCACTCAGGATGCACATCGGCTCACAAATCATGGAAGGAGCAGCCATTCCTGGACGCCAGGTGCTGCTCCCAGAGCCGGGCCCAGAGCTACACTGGGAGCACCTGCTTCACTGCAACTCCCAGACAGCCACTCAGGTCACGTCAGATTCGAGATTCATTTCAGCATTAGTTGCTTCTCCACCACATTAAACAGATCTGAACATTTTTTGAGGGTAAGTCTTAGAGGGACCTAAAAGCAGAAACAAGATTTATTTGTCTTGCAAACAAGCGCACTTCCCGTTTCAACAATGAAATAGTTCAGGTATCCATGGCCGTGTATCTCCTTGTTTGCGGGTGGCAAAAGCAATATATATTTATTATAAAAGCTTGGGAAATACGGAAAAGAAGGAGAAGGAAATTAAAAGTCACCCTTAATTTGGAGACTACAAATGTCAGCACTTTTACGTATTTTTCAAGACATGTGAATCGGCAATGTTTATCATATCTATCACGTAGTTGCCGGATATGCGTTGTATGTATTTAGGGAGACGTGCGTACGTGGAAAACGGCAAAGGAATGACTCATGCAAATGAAGGATAGTGATTACCTTTGGGGGTTGTGAGGGGGCTGTGATTCAGGGCACATGGGCTCAAACGAACAGCCATATTTTTATTTTAAGCTGGGTGCTGGGTACTTGGGTGTGTATTCTTTGAACTATATGTAAAGATTATATACAAATACCACCTTTTGATATATGATATACTTTACAATGAAAGCATTTTGTTTTTATGGCATTCTATGCCCACTTCTTTTATTCGACAAAAACTTGCTGAGTGCCTCCTCTAGGTATTGGGATCCATGGGGTTGAACACAAAGACCCCTGCCCTGGGAGGGGGGCGGTATGTTTGAGTGGAGGACATTGAAGGTCAGGAGGGCAAGGGGGCAGTTGCTAATCTTCATAGGATGGCCAGGGGGTCCTATCAAGAAAAACATGTTGGAACAAAGACTTGGAGAAAGGGAGGGAGGGAGCCCCTTGGGTATCCAGGGAAAGACCATTCCAGGGAGAGAACAGCAGGTATTAAGGCCCTGGGGTAGGGTTATGGTGGGGGTAGTTGAGAACTAGAAGGAGCCTCCATGCATTGGACCAGAGAGATGGGGGGATAGGGGGAGGGTAAAGCTCAGAAAAGTAATCTGAGGCCTGATCCAGGAGATACTGGTAGGTCTTACAAGGATTTCGCTCTAAGTGAAATGGGCATCAGGGGAGCATTTGAGTGGAGAGCTGGCTTGGGCTGACATGTTTTCACAGGGTCACCCTGGCTGCTCGTGAGAATGGATTTAGGTGAGACAGAAGGAGGGACACCACTCGGGAGGCTCATACAGCATGTGAGAGAGATGAGGGCCCACAGGACATGCTATTGGGTCAGATGTGTAAGAGGGAGAAGAGCCAATGCCACCACCACAATTTCTGACATGAACGAGGATGACGGGGAGACTCCCCTGGATGAGGAAGCCTGTGGGAGAGGTGGGGGGAGGCAGGAGGAGAGTCATGGGAAGAGGGGGGGTCTTGGAGGCTGAGGGAAGGGGCTCTGGGAAAGAGGAGTGCTGGTCACATGAGCTGTGGATGGAGAAGCATCAGAATCAACACCAGATTCAGCAACTCTGGCTGGCAGCCTTGATGCTCCCGGTGTTTATGAACGTCATGGGGGGAATAACAACCTCCCTAGATATATGTCCAAGTCCTAGTCCTTCTAGTCCTTCATGCCCACGAACGTGACTTCACTTGGAAATGAAGGCTTTGCAGATGGAACTAAGGCAAAGATCCCGAGTTGAGATCACCCTGGATATGGGATGACCACACAGGGAGGGAGGCCATGTGACAAGGGGGCCAGAGGGGGGAACCAGGAGTCTACAAGTGTCATTGGAAGCCACCAGAGGAGAGAAGAGAGGCCTGGACCAGATTGTCCCTCAGCCTCCAGAAGGAAGCAGCCCCACAAACCGGGGGATTGGACTTTGGGCCGCCTGGCCAGTGACAGACTGCATTTCGGTTGTGTGACACCTCCCAGCTGGTGGTGCTGTTACAGCAGCCTCGGGAAAGGAGTGTGCAGAGTGGTGGGGGTGTGAGAGGAGGTGGGGGTGGGTAGCCCAGGAGGGAAGTGGGGTCCAGGTGGGGCTGGTGCTCCTGTGGCCAAGGTGGTGAGGTGGTGAGGGTCTAGGGAGGCTCACTTCTGAATACTTAGATTCCCTTGGAACATAGAGTGACCATTGTCTATGTGCACATTTTATCACATTTTAGAATTTTAAGTATAAACTGATGGATTATTGAAGACCATTTCATTATTCATCTGGCAAGACGTTCTTACCTTTTG
>RCUC01129457.1:0-32587 GCA_003697995.1 Taxidea taxus jeffersonii
GGTTTTGAGCATAGTAGAGATGGAATCATGTAGTGTGTCCTCTTCTGAGTCTGGCAGTAGGCTTCTTTTTTAGTCCCTAGCAACCAGTGAATCAGCAAAAGTTTGATCTCTGTGTGGCCAGGCAGGCCCCTTAGGCTGGAGCAAGGAGAATGCTGAGGGAGCAGTGGGCTGGCAGGGGTCCTGTGGGTTTGGGTAAGCTGTTTTTTGGGGGGAGGTGATCTCAGGAAGCATAATGAGGGGCTACAGAGGGGAGATGGGGAGGGGAAGACAGCCGATAAGAGCAAGCTAATGAGCGGGTTATCACTGTGGACAGCTGGGGCTCAACCCCACTGGGGACCCTCTGAGGAACCGTGTAGAATGCTCCATAGAATTGCTCCAGGGGTGAGGAAGCTGGGCTATTTATCCAGTAACTCCCATTCCTCCATGATGGGGAGGGACTTGGGACCCTCGTTTCCTAGGCAGCTCCTCCCCCCAGTCTCTTGCAGGTCTCTGGGAGAGAGATGCAGGAAGCCACTGACTTTCCTGGAACTGAGGTGACCCGGTGCAAGGCTCGGGGGTGGGGGGTGTTGACAGTGTCCTCTCAGAACAACAAGGGTTAGCAAGCGAGGGGAGTGGCTTGGCAGAGACTGGGAATCCCTGCAGAGGGTCACACATAATCTTCAGACAGCAATAAGCCCCGAGTGGTCACTTTCCTCCATGCCAGGCCCTCAGCACTTAACGCTGCTGTCTCATCCCCAAGGAGTCAGCAAGCTCCACTTAACGGATGATCAGATGGGGCTCAGGGAGGTCAGATAACCGGAGGTGGTGGAGCAGGGAACCAGACCAGCTGGTGCTGGAGTTCATGGTCTTCCATTTGTCAGTTCCTTCTCTGTCCCCTTTGCCTCCCAGTGCCTTCCTCAGCACAGGAGTCTGAGCGTGCGTGTTCCATAGCACCAGGATACCCGCAGAGTGAGCAAAGAGGAAGATGGCCAGCATCTCAGACTCCTGAGCTCCTCCATCTCTTGCTCCTCGAAGGTGACATTTCTAGTGACTCATAGAGGGGCTGAAAATTACTAAAGTTGGTGAATCATAATGCCTTCCACCTCGTGCTTTTCCTGAAGAGCTTCACAGTTTACTCCATGAAGGGGAGGCATCTAGGAGGGGAAGAGGTGCAGCTGTACTGGCCATGGGTAGCCATCGAGCCCCCAGCATATAGCTGGTCTGACTGAGATGTGGTGTTAAGTGGAAAACACTAGATTTGGAAGATTTAATGCAAAATGAGAATGTAAACCATCTCAGTTTTTGATGTTGATTCCATGTTGGAATGGTAATATTTTGAATACATTGGGTTAAACAAAATATATCATTGAAATTAATCTCATCTGTTTTCTTTTTACTTATTTATTTATTTGTTTTTTAGAGAAATTACGTTTGTGGGGGAGGGGCAAAAGGAGGGGGGAGAGAGTACCTTAATTAAGCAGGCTCCACACCCAGCATGGGGCCCATGTGGGGCTCGATCTCATGACCCTGAGATCATGACCTGAGCCGAGATCAAGAGTTGGATGCTCAACTGACTGAGCCACCCAGATGCCCCTCTTTTTACTTATTTTAATGAGGCTACTGGACATCTTAAGATTACAAAGTGGCTTGCACTTTAATGTCTGCTGGACAGCACTGACTATAAGATCAAATCTACAGGTAATGATTTAAAAATTTTTTCAAACATAATTTTGCCTCCTTAAGTGATCAGCAAATAGAATTATGGAAATATCTTGAACCTGTTTTTTCTGCCCTGGTTTATTTGCTGCTGGAGATGTGCCGCCAGGTAATAAGGGACCAGAATGAGGAGCAAAGGGCTTACTGCCAAATTAGGTGGTAGCAAACGTAAAAAAGGATTTCTGGCTTTGGGGATGCGGCCACGCCAGCAGCAGAAGGAGCAGCCATAGCGCCTGGTGGGAGGGCCTGCCCTGCCTTCTCTCAAACTCTACACAAAAGGGTTAGTCAGTAAAAAGAGCAAAAATCTAGGATTCTCATCATCATTTTCGAAGTTTGTGTAAATAACCTCCCTGGTTCCAAAAGACCTTACCAGAATGCTGGGTCTTTTTTTTTTTTTTTTTAAGATTTTTAAAATTTATTTATTTGACAGGCAGATCACAAGCAGGCAGAGAGAGGAAGAAGCAGGCTTCCCTCTGAGCAGAGAGCCTGATGCAGGGCTCGATCCCAGGACCCTGGGATCATGACCCAAGCCGAAGGCAGAGGCTTTAACCCACTGAGCCACCCAGGAGCCCCCAGAATGCTGGGTCTTGATTAAGATGTGAAGTTTGGATTTTTGCTATTGACGATTACAAGTAAATGTATTTTGACCAGAAGCAAAGATGTGTGAACACAGATATGGGAGACAGCAGTTGAGTGAAGGCTGTGTTTGCTTAGAATCTGACTGGACTGGGATCGCAGGACCCTTCTTTTGAGAACTGTGGCTACAGCATCAATGAGGTGGGCAAAGAGAGTGATGGAGAGAGCCAGGATTAATCTCTCCTTCCCCCACGTCTCCTCCTGTCCTGTGCTGGGAGGGACAGGGCCTCTAAGGAAAGACTCAGAACGCAAGGAGATACCTCGAAAGAGACCCAGGGAAACCAGAGCCTGTAAATGTCTTACCTTATTATCCAAGTGGATGAAAGAAAAGATTAAGGTGTTTTTTTTTTTTGGATGACTTCACCAAGAAAAAAGTAACTCAGAGGGTGTGTGTGTGTGTGTGTGATGGGGAGGGGGGGGATGTTAGTCAAATGACATCTGATTCAAGGTTGGAAGACAGAAACTGATGCACAAAAAACTAATATTTTGTGAAAACAGATAAGCAAACAAGGGGCTGTTTTCAGTTCAGACTGTCTTGGGTCAGGGTCCCTAGGAGCAGATTCTGAGATGGTGCTTCTTATAAAATGATTTCTTGAGGGAGGAGGGGTCAGAGGAAACCTGGAGGGAGGGGGGCGGGGAGTAGGACAGGGCAGGGGCAGGGGGGTGAGCAGAGATGTGGCCTCAGCCTGGTCCCACGGGCGCTCTGGGGTGTGAAAAGCACTATAGGCAAGTGGGGGACACTTGGATGTCAGTCAGACAGCTGCCTCTCCCATCGGCTGGGAGGTCAGTTGCCCAGTGCCCATTCCTTGGAGAAGGGGGCAGTCAGGAGCCATTAGTGGCCCACACAGGATAGATGCAGCATGAAGCACTAGCTAACCAAGGGGGCTCTGCAAAGGGACCAGCAGCTTCCCCGACACACATAGTAGAGGAAACTGCTCTGTTTTGGAGGAGTTGACAGGACCACGGAGGCCAGTGTGGGAGATTCTGGTCAAAATAGAGAGAAGGGGCCATAAGCTTGAAAGAAATGAACGTGGAATGACTGGGTGGCTCAGTCAGTTCCACATCCACCTTCAGCTCAGGTCATGATCCCTGGGTCCTGGGATCAAGTCCTGCATCAGGCTCCCTGCTCAGTGGGGTGTCTAGTCTCCCTCTGCCCCTCCCCCTCTGCTCAAGCACTCTCCCTCAAATAAATAAATAAAATCCTAAAAAAAAAAAAAAAACAAATGAATGTATATTCAGTTCGCTGCCTGTGAAAAACATCACATCACGGGCCTGTTTTTAGAGAAGATTCTTTTGGGTTTGTTTCAATGTTTAGTTTGAACCAGCTGGGATGCCTCCTAAGAACGGCCATCCGTGGAAGAAAATGATTTGCCTTGGAGGGGGGATCCGTATTCTAGAATAAAACGTAATACCCAGCATTTGCATGTGCCGCACTCAGCACCGAGTACCCCACTTCACTGCTCGGGACCCAGCACCACCAGCGGCACTTGGGCTTCTGTCAGGCAGAACCACGTTCATCCAGGGCCACAGCGTGGCCCGGCCATTGTTGACTGGTATAGCCGGATGTGCCAAGGTCCCTCAGACAAGTTCAGCATTTACTGAAAGCCTTTTATTTTTTTCTTGTTCCGGAATATGGCTACTGACTCTGTAAGAGACTCCAGCCAGTGAAGACGAGAACTTGTAAGCCACTCTTAACAGCCAAGAAGGCCACACACATCTGCGGGGTCCCCAGCGCAGACTTCAGGGGGCTTATGCTGTGAGGTATAACCCACCTTGGTTATAACTTTCTGACTCTGGAATAAAGGAGGCCGTTCCTGTTTGCCAGCCATTCCTGAGGAAACTAATGGAGTTCCAGAGAGAGAAGCTGAGGAATGTAGACTGGAGGAGGCCGGGAGGTGGGGAGGGGGCTTGGGCCCACTGCAGTATCTGCCCCACCCCTTGGGACGCCCTCTGGCCTTATCTTCCATCAGGCCACATTGAGAGGGACTGGAAGGCAAACAAATCCCATCTTGATTGAAGAAGAGGAAACAATAGTGTCTTTGTTTGGAACCTACAGGGAAGGATTGACTAGTCCAGGAAAAATGCAGATTGGGAGAAGTTTGGAGTGGGGCAGATGGCAGAAAAAGAAGAAAGTAAACTCCACCGCCTGGGAGTTCAAGGATGTTTGGTGGGATCGCCTCCTGGGCTCATCAGGTTGTCCCTGCACTATTTCATTTTGACTTACTTTTTAGCTAAAGAAATAATAGGAAAGTGGGGGGTGGAAATGAAAGGGAAAAAAAGTAAAGCCTTCCTCCCCTCCCAAGCCCTTAAAGTTCCACACCTGAAAGCAAACCATCAATTAATATTTATCCCCCAAAGTTGTTAATACACATTGCTTTTTTCATGTCATATGAAATCCTTGGATCCTCTTTCATATCTATACAGGCAGACATGCCTCTTTTTAATAGTTGTCAGGGCATTTCTTAATATGAGATTATGACAATTTTCCAGTGTGGAGGCATCATGATTTCCCCTTGTCCCAACTGATGAACTTGTTTTCCATTCTCAGAGTTTTCTTCCCCTCCCTTCTTTCCTTCCTTCCTTCTTTCCTTAAATGTCAGACTGCCGTGAATATTCTTATACCTCCTTTGTCTACCTTTATGGGTCTTTCTGTTGATAATTTCCCTAAAATGGGCCAAAGGTCAACACATGGTGCACATGGCGGTCTTTGGTGGGCACGGCCACCAGGGAGGCTGCCCTAAATACCCACTCTCACAAGGAGGCCTGTAAAAAGCTTCTTGCTGAAGTTCATGATTGTATCAAGTTCAGCAAGGGAGCTCTTGGCTGTGGCAAGGAGAGCAAGGAGAAAGTGCCAGTAGCCAAGAATTTTCTTTGGAGATGTGTGTTGCAAAGCTTGATTTTGGTAATAGGGATAGAAAATTTGAAGAGAAGAAACCCTTTTGGATGACCCAATGCAGTGTTTTGTTGGATAAGGTCAGAGAGGCCACTGGGCACAACATTCCAGAGGGTCACCAACGAAATGGAGGTCTCTCCACTCTTCTCTCCACCAGACACCTCATGACCATATTGAAAACAATTATCCTTTTCTTTCCCGACTGGGAAATAAACAACACATCCCAATGTGTGTGTGAAGTGTCTATATTAAGCCAATGTAAAGACATACTACATACATATGTACCCACCAGCCAGTTTAGGAGGAGAGCATACCCTTGTTCTGTTGAGCTGGACTGTAAACTCTCAGGGCTTTATCCCGCTGAGTACATAATATGTGCTGGGCCTTTTGCAGGTGACGTCGCCATTAATCCTCAGAGCGGCCTAACAAGGGGGTATGAATGTTATCCCCATTTTATGGGTGAAGAAACTGAGGTCCGGAGAGGCTCAGCCATCCATCGTGGGCTCACGTGATGAGTGGCAGATGTGTGATGCGTGGATTTTCAGAGGCCTGGGACTCTCACTGGGTGGTGTTAGTAGGTTAATGACGCCTGGTGCAGCTGTGGTTTCAAGTTCTGGTATCCCACTCCAGAAAGGGGCAAGGTTGGCCTTGGCTCCAGAGCACTAAGGTGGGTGAGTCCCCAGAGTTGGGGAGGCCTTGGCATCAGTCCCCTTTGCCCAGGTGTCCTCTCTGCCCACCTTCATCTCCCACTCACCCCTGAGTTCATGGCGGGCTGGGGATTCCGGGAAGAAGGGCTTTGTTCCCAAGCCCAGAAAGGGTCACCTGGGGGCTGCTGCATGACTGTGTCTGCTTGCATCAGTGAGTGATGGATGAATATGGTATTTCCAGAGAGGGGAGTTGAAGCAGGTGTGCAAAAGTCAGAATTGCCCTAACTGCAGTTTTCAGTGCTTACCGTCTAACATCCATCTTGGTGTCTGTGAGTCCCTTGTCCTCTGAGCCTGGCTCACATCCCACCATCCCTGGGAAAAGCCCACCCGCAGCAGTCATCCCTATTCTCTCTATTGTCTGGATGATGCAGGGCTCTGGAATCTCTAGCCTTTGCTGCCCTGGGCCTTGTTGGGGGTTCTGTCTGTGGAAGGGGCTCGGCCGACCTGCTGGATGCAGAAGGAAATGTGCTCCCGGCACGCTTACCTCTGCCAGGGGCAGGGATCTGGCAAAGCCCTGGTCAGCAGCCACTTCAGATCACCTTTCTGGGTCACCTATGGGGCGGGGCTTCCTAGAGCAGGATTGGAAACATCCTTTCCTGGGGGACCTAGGAGCTCATGCGGTGTACTGTCCTCTCCATGTATTTAGTTTGGATGTTTTAAAACAGTAGTGGGTTATTTCCAATAACTATTGAAAGGAGTAACCAGCCTCTGGGTGAATTTCTTAACAAAAAAAAAAAAAGATTTTATTGGGGCACCTGGGTGGCCCAGTTGGTTAAGCGTCTGCCTTCGGCTCTGGTCATGATCCCAGAGTTCAGAGATCCAGTCCCACCCACATAGGGCTCCCTGCACAGCGGGTAGCCTGCTTCTCCCTCTCCTCCCTACTCCTGCCCTCTCTCACTATCTCTGTCTCACTCTCTCCAATAAATAAAATCTTTAAAAAAAAAAAAAGACTTTATTTATTTATCTGACAGAGAGTATAAGCAGGGGAGAGCAGCAGGGAGAGGAAGAAGCAGGCTCCCCACTGAGCAGGGATCCCGATGCGGGATTCCATCCCAGGACCCTGGGATCATGACCCAAGGCAAAGGCAGATGCTTAACTGACTGAGCCACCCAGGCACCCCCACTTAAATTTGTTTCTTAAATCTCTTTCTCTGGGCCAGTAGGGGTTCATTCATTCATTCCTCCATTTAAAAATTACCTACTGGGCACCTGTTAGGTGCCTGCCCAATGCCGAGGATTAGAAAGGAGCTTCTGGCAGTTGTTCTAGAATGTGCAGAATATAAGATCGACCTGCACTCTGCCTGAGTAGAATTGCATTGACCCAATACACCTTTTTCACGTGCATGTTACAGGATACGCTTCACGTGCGTGCTTCTGGACATGGGCTGCATGAAAAGTGGAAGGGGTTTGGTTTCCAAACCCTTTGGGTGATTGGATGGGGGTGGGAGGAAATAGTTTTTTTCCATTTCAACTTCCCTTATCATCTGCCATTAAGAAAATGGGGACATGTAACCTGGGAGAGAAAATACTGAGGCCAGGGCTGCTTTCAGACCCCGAAGTACCATCCTCGTGCCTCGTTTGGTAGAGTTTGTCCACGAAGCCACCTGGCCCTGGACTTCGTTTGTTGGGAGTGTTTTGGTTACTGATTCAATCTCCTTGCTGGTCATGGGTCTCTTCCAGTGTTCGTTTCTTCCTGCTTCAGTTTTGGTCACGCCTCATTTGGCATGGAGTTAGACATGTGACTCCCAAAGAGATCCCGGGACAAGCAGCCTTCGCATCACCTGGGAACTCGCTAGAAACACTGGAGTCTCAGCCCTACCCCGGAACGAGAAGCACCAGGGCTGGAGCCAGGAGTCTGTGTTCTGACGAGCCCCTTGGGTTTGAGGACCATGGCTCCACATTCGATTCGGTCTAGGGGGTGGGGGAGCTGTGACTCTGCATTGCCAGAAGCTCCCAGGGGATGCAGTGTGACTGTTGGCCCCAGGATCAAAGGCAAGGACCCGGTTGTACAAGGCAGTCAGTCTATGGCTTGTGAGAGATGGCATTTGGGTAAACACCACGGTGCTGTTGAAAAGGAATGAAACTGAGCTGTAGGCACCAATATGGAGAAGTCCTCCCGAGCATTGTGAAGCTAAAAAAGTAGATTTTGAAAATATCTTTGGATAACTTTGCTTCCATTAAAGCCAGGATAGTAAAATCATCATAAATTCCATTTTCGTGTTAAAAAAAATATTGAAACATTTTTAAGTGTGAGTTTTAATTCAGCTCCTTTTCAATTGTGCGGTGTATTTTTTCAACAGCTAGAACATTATGGGGGAAAAGAATAAACCATTTAAAAAATACATGAAAACATCTACATAGAGTGCGCGTTTTCCCTCTCGCCTCAAGCTCGAGGAAGGCATTATTGGGTCTTGTCCTTGTTTAAGATTTTAATAACTCGTTCCTATGGATTTTTTAAGATGTGTTTCGATTTTTGAAATATTATCTCACTGGATTGATGAGTTTTAGGCATGCCCTTAAATTCTGCATTGGAGGCTTTGGGGGCTCCTGTAGGGGATGGCTCTGCTGGCCTCTGGGCTCTAAGATGATCCCCGGTGGAGATGGCAAGTGGGAACTCTCCCTCTAGAAGGCAGGCCCCACCGATATTAGCCCAATTCAAAGGCCAGTGAGAGATCTGGTTTGGAAATGCTTTCATAACTGTGCCAGATGCTACCCGTGTCCAGCCCACGCCCCTGGCTCCTGCCATTTCTGGGCACACCCATCCCTGTTGCAACTGCCCACACCTGCAACTCTGAGAGCATTCTTGCTGGCACCAGACAGGGAGGGAGAATCGGCAACCCCCAGGGACAGCCCCTGACAGGCTGCTGGAGGGGGTGGGGGCGGGTGGGGGGGCGGCGGGGGATGGAGACCATAGCTGTGAGGGGCGAGATGACTCAAAGGTAAGTGTTCTACCTTGTCCAGTGGAACTGGACTCTGGTCACCCACAGCAGTGACTGCCTTGCTGTCCCCACCTTGTAGGACTCCTTCCTCTCGCCACCCCGCTTCTTCACTCACGGACCGGAATCTTTGTTACAGGGTCTGTTTCCAGGAAAACCACAAGTAAAATAAAAACAAGGTTTGCTTTGCCCACTATAAAATCAAAACATTGAGGCATACAAGTGGGAAAACCAAAAACCTTTCCTCCCAAAGCCAGGTGGTGTTTCTTTGCTAAGTTGGCATCTCTTTTTATCTTTGCTCACGTGGATGTTGGGAACCCTTGAGAATCGTTTTCCTCATGTTGAGTCCCTGGTTAGGCTGATTTATTTTTCCCAGCCCTCAGCTCCTGGAAACCATTTATCCACTCTGTTACTATGGGTTTGACTTTAATACACACACAAGTGGTACCACGCAGTATTTGCCTTTCTCTGTTTGGTTTATTTCACATACTGCCCTCACGGTTCATCCACGATATTGCAAATAGCAGGAGTTCCATCTTTCTCGTGGCTGAATAATACTCCATTGTGTAATATGCCACATCTTTTTTATTCATGCATTCGCTGATGGACACTTAGGTTATTTGGATGTCTTGGCTGTTGTTAATAATGCTGCAGTGAACGTGGGTGTCCCGATGTGTCTTTGAGATCCTCTTTTCATTTCCTTTGGAAATAGATCCTAGATGGGGGATTTCTGGGTCACATGGTAGTGCTAATTTTTGTTTTTCGAGGAAACCTCCATACTGGTTTCCATAATGGCTGTATCAGTTTACATTTGCACCAGCAGTGCACAAGGGCTCCCTTTTCTCCACATCCTCAAGGACCCTTGCTATCTCTTGTCTTTGATGATAATCATCCTAACAGGTGGGAGGTGATATTTCATTGCAGCCGTGATTCATGTTCTCCTGACGACCAACTGCGTGGAGCACTTTGTCACGTACCTGTTGGCTCTTTGTGTGCCTTCTTTGGAAAAAGATCTGTTCAGTTCCTCTGCCCGGTTTTGAATCAGGCGGTTTGGTTTTCTGCTGTTGGGTTGTGCATGATGTTTTTAAATGGCTTTGTGGTTGGGAGACTCTGGCGTGACGGTGACCCACTGGTGATATGTCTGCCCATCGACCTTACAGGCATTCGCCCCTACAAATGTGACATCTGCAACAAAGCCTTCACCCAGCGCTGCTCCTTGGAGTCCCACCTGAAGAAGATCCACGGGGTGCAGCAGCAGTATGCCTACAAGCAACGCCGGGACAAGCTCTACGTCTGCGAGGATTGTGGCTACACGGGCCCCACCCAGGAGGACCTGTACCTGCATGTGAACAGTGCCCACCCGGGCAGCGCCTTTCTCAAAAAGACGTCCAAAAAACTAGCGGCTCTTTTGCAAACCAAGCTGATGTCCACGCGCCCAGGGAATGCCAACCTGAGCGAGGAAGAGAAGTGAGGAGGAGGAGGCAGCCAGAGCTGCCGCGTTTACAGGGATTTGGGGTTTTGAGGGTTCCCCCCCACCCCACTTGGGTTCAGTTCATCCCTCTGCCCTTCTGGGGCCGGGGCCGGGGGATCTGTTCTAAGGGTCGTCAATGAGAATAGTGGTGTCAGGCCCCACCCCGTAACCCACATCCTGCTGACAGTCACATTAACAAAAGTTTGTGGATGGTCATGATCACTGTAAGGCATTTTTCTTTCTCTCTCTCTCTCTCTTTTTTTTTTTTTTTTAGGATTTTCACATGTGGAGGCCGAGGTGTTCTTAGAGAGACTCTCATTTTATGGTGCCTTGAAATAAAAGTACTTTCACTTGCCATGATCCTCAAGCAAGGAAAATGATTTTACTATTCCAAAAGAGTTTACAGGAATTATTTTAATAAATGAAATATTCTTGTGAAATTATGAAACAAAACAGAGCATTGAGTTCTAGCTCCCTGATTAGGGCCTACTGTGTGACCTTCGATTTCAGGTTGTTTGGGGTGGATGACTTTGTATTGGCAGGTAGGTTCAAAGAAGCAGATCTTGAGTATGGGGTAGGAGGGCCAACGGACAGGTGCCCCAAGGCAGGTGGGCAAAGACCCCTGGGGTGGACAGGGAAGGTCACTCCTGAATGCTTTCGTCACTTTTTGTGGCCCTGGGTTACTGTGGAGCTTTCTGGCTTTCTGGGTCTGGGACTTGCTGGCTGCAGGTGAAGCCCGCAGAAGCGGGGACCGCCAGGAGCACTCCCTGGCCAGGTGCACGCTGTGCTCTTGTGGGAGGGACAGCAGTCTCCTTCAGGGCATGTGACTGCTGAGCGCTGTGACCTTTGGCCACCTGGATCTCCTCACCTGGGAGGCCTGGCCCCAGAGGCCCAGGACGTTCACAGTAAAACAGACCTGGGACCGAGATAGGGCAAAGGAGAGGCAGCAGCCTCTGGGGACGAGAGGGGTGGTGAGGTGGTTTCCAGGGTCCTTCCATGACTGGAGGGATAACAGGAAGGGCCCAAACCCTCAGGGAACCCTGGTGGCTGAGAGAGGGATTTTCCCCAGTCCAGGGAGCTGTGGGAACTGAATGGAGTGCTCATCTACTGTACCCTGCAGTCCTTTGGTGGGCTTCCCTCGTTGCCCTGGGTCTGACAGCCCCAGCTTCATTTCCTCCCTGGAAGAGGAAGAAGATCTTGCATCAGGGCCAGGCTGCTTCTTGGGCTGGGAAACATTTGGGTGATGGCCCTTCTTCATCTCCTTTCCTCTCCCCCCTCTCTGCCTCCATCACTCCCTCCCCCAATGTCCTCCTTTCCCACACTGTAGGCCAGGCATCATGCCAAGATCTGGACAGTTTCCGTGGCGTGGCCTCTAACTTGAGTTAACATCGGTCTTGCGAGTCGGCTCCCCTTTCTGAAGGGAGAGAATAAACCCTTCTTTGGAGCATCTATGATGTGGGGCACCCCTGGCTGCACAGCATTCTCTGGAACAGTCCTTAGAGCTCTCCTGAAGGGGTCAGCGTCCCAGTGCCCAGGAGCAGATGAGGCAGCTGCAGGGGCCATCGGTTGGTGGTGGGAGGAAAGGGCCAGGAATCCTAAACCCAGTCAAAATCCCCCTTTCCCTCTCCCCACACTTAAGAAAGGAAATAACCACCTCCCCTGCCCCACACCAAGTTCAATTGGAACTACAGGAGAGGCAGGCACGAGGCTAGGGCAGGCTTTGGGAGATCCTCACGCCTCTGGCTTCTCTAAACGGTGACACTCAGTGCCCCAGAGCCATCCTGCTGGGTTGACGAGGTCCTGCTCAGCCTTGCATGAAGATCTGAAAGCTTGGGCTGAGACCACAGCACCATATGGTCTACATGGCCATGTCCAAGCATTCACGGTGACTGGGGATGCACTTGGGACCTGGAGCAGCAGAGTCGAAGTTGTGAAGGCTCTTACAGCCTCCTGGGATGGCTAGCACTAAGGGCTCCTCCCTGGGGGCAGGAGACCAATTGTTGACATCCTGTCGTGTCTCCTAGCACTTGGTACAGGGGAGGGAGTCTAGGAAGTGTTTGATTTGCTTTCCACAGTTATCTGGGTAATTCTGACAACAAAAATGATAAGGGAATATCTGAACGACTATCTGGGGTAGCTGGCCTGTGGTCTGTTTTGCGCAGGGAACTATGAACCAGCTGAAAAGATGTTCTCTTTAGGGCTAGATTTTTATTTATTTACATATTTTAAATTTGTTTTTTTAAAGTAAGCTCTATGCCCAACATGGGGCTTGATCTCATGACCCTGAGATCAGGAGCCATATGCTCTACTAATTGAGCCAGCCAGGCGCCATGGGACAGATTTTTATTAAACAAAACTCTTTTGGTTGCTAGTGACAGAAACTCAGTTTAAAATGACTTTAACAGGAGTGCCTGGCTGGCTCCACTGGTGGAACATACAACTCTTGATGTCAGGATTGTGAGCTTGAGGCCCACATCAGGTGTAGAGATTACTTAAAAATAGAGTCTTTAAAAAAAAAAATGACTTTAACCGAAAGGAGAATCTATTGGCTGACAAATCTAGGGTTGTTCCAGCTTCAGGGATGGCTGGATCTAGGTGCTTAAATCATGGTATCACTCATCTTTCTCTCTGTCTTACATCTGGTTTTCCCACAGGTGACTTTTTCTCAGGCAGGTTCAGGTGGGGGCCTCATGGCCACCACTGCTCTGGACTCCTGTCCCATAGTACAGCAACTCAGCAGAAAACGGGTCTGATCTTGGGCTGATGCTTCTTGTCTCTGAGTGGCCGGATTTGGTTCTTGGGTCCACCCCTGATCCCGTCATTGTGCTCTGAGAGATAAGGGGCTTTGTTGGCCCGGGCCTAAGCCATATGCTCCTGCCTCCCCTGAAGCCAGGGTGGTATGAACAGGTCACTGGCCTGGGAGTAGGAAAGTGGTTCCCCAGCAGAAAAGTAGGTGCCATGACCAGAGAGGAAACGGGTGTTGGACAGGTTTCCTGGCTAGGACAAGGCACAGCTGCTCTAACAGAATTCCCTCCAAATTCTGTGGGTTAAAGAAGAGAGAAGATAATTTCTTACCAGCAGCTCTGGGTTGGCGGTGGCTATCCTTATGCCATCACTCAGAGACCTGGACTACTTCTTTTTTTTTTCTTAAAGACTTATTTACTGGGGCGCCTGGGCAGCTCAGTCAATAAAGCGTCTGCCTTCAGCTCAGGTCATGATCCCAGCATCTTGGAATCGAGTCCCACATCGGGCTTCTCTCCCTTTCCCTCTGCCCCTCCTCCTGCTTGCTCTCTCTCTCTCTCAAATAAAGAAATAAAATCTTTTTAAAAAGCTTTATTTACTGGGGCGCCTGGGTGGCTCAGTGGGTTAAAGCCTCTGCCTTTGGCTCAGATCATAATCCCAGGGTCCTGGGATCGAGCCCCACGTCGGGCTCTCTGCTTAGCCGGGAGCCTGCTTCCCTTCCTCTCTCTCTGCCTGCCTCTCTGCCTACTTGTAATCTCTGTCTGTCAGATAAATAAATAAATAAATCCTTAAAAAAAAAAAAAAGCTTTATTTACTTACTTATTCCAGAGAGAAAGAGCAAGCTGGAGGGGGGTGCAGAGGCAGAAGGAGAGAATCTCAAATGGACTCCATGCTCAGTGCAGAGACCAATGTGGGGCTCAATCCCATGACGCTGAGATCACAACCCAAGCAGAAATCAAGAGGCAGATGCTCAACTAACAGCCCCCCAGGTCCCCAAGGACCTGGACTTATTTCCTTTGTTGCTCTACCATGCCCTAGGACACTTCTAACACAGGCATGGTTGAAACTGGGTCTGTGGGTTTCAGCTGGTAGGAGAATTACCTTGCTCTGGGTTTCTCCACAGGTTCTGAGGCAAGGGTTCAAGTTCAAGTCAGGAACCATCTGTAGTGGGAGTGGGGAAATGTGGTTAGGAGAGAGCACACAGCCAATAAAGGGAATATAATCAAGGAAGTTCCTACTGTGGCAACTGAAGCTGGATCCTAGTGGGGATTTCCAGCAAATAGTATAGATGTGCCTCCTTGTTACCCTACTTGAGAGGGTAGGAAACCATTTGTCCACTAACTCCCCGTCCCTGGGGATTTAGTTGAGGGTGCTGGCACTGGGGGCCTTCCAACTTGACCTGGCCAAGCATGCTTCCTATGCCAGGAAAAGGCAGAGTTAGGGGGTTGCCCGAGGGCTAAGACCTGAGCAGGGTGGTGGTGCAGGGTCTGGTACAGGTGCGGAAGGGACACACCCACTATCTGAAGCTGCCGGCCTGGACACTGCACACAGTCCTTCCACTCCCATTCCAGGGTGAGGATTTTGCCATATTACCGCAGGGGCAGGAAAATGCAGCCTTCTCAGTCATAACAGTCTTGTATGCCAGGACCAAGGAACGGATTGTGGTGGGCGTCTCGAAGTCTCTGCTACAAGCAGGCAAAGCCAGCTGACATTCACTCGGGCCTTTGGCCCTCTCCTCCCAACCCCGTTTGCCTGTCCTCTCTCAGCCAATTGTCAGAATCCAGCGAAGGTGTCTGAGATCATGATTTCTCTCTCTCTGACAAATAAATAAAATATATATATATATATATTTTTTAAGATTTTATTTCTTTAGGGGCGCCTGGGTGGCTCAGTGGGTTAAAGCCTCTGCCTTTGCCTCAGGTCACGGTCTCAGAGTCCTGGGATCAAGCCCCACATCGGGCTCTCTGCTCGGCAGGGAGCCTGCTTCCTCTCTCTCTCTCTCTCTGCCTGTGTCTCTGCCTGCCTGTGATCTCTGTCTGTCAAATAAATAAATAAAATTTTAAAAAAAGATTTTAGGGACGCCTGGGTGGCTCAGTTGGTTAAGCAGCTGCCTTCGGCTCAGGTCATGATCCCAGCGTCCTGGGATCGAGTCCCACATCGGGCTCCTTGCTCGGCAGGGAGCCTGCTTCTCCCTCTGCCTCTGCCTGTCACTCTGCCTGTGCTCGTTCGCTCTCTCTCCCTCTCTCTCTGACAAATAAATAAATAAAATCTTTAAAAAAAAAAAAGATTTTATTTATTTATCTGACAGAGCAAGAGAGCACAGGCAGGGTGAGTGGCAGAGGGAGAACAGGCTCCCCACTGAGCAGGGAGCCCAGTGCGGGGTTGATCCCAGAATCCCGGGATCATGACCTGAGCTGAAGGCAGATGCTTAACTGACTGAGCCACCCAGATGCCCCTAAATAAGATCATTTAAAAAAAGTTCCTACCAGTGGTGCATTTTGGAGAAAGGGATCTGTTAACAGTTAAGATGGTTTATTTGATTGATGTCTTAGGTTGAGTTTCTTTTTCTTTCTTTAAAGTTTTATTTGTTTATTTGTCAGAGAGATAGAACACAAGTGGGGGAGCAGCAGGCAGAGGGAGAAGCAGGCTCCCCACCAAGCAGGGAGCCTCACCCAGGACTCAATCCCAGGATCCTGGGATCATGACTTGAGCCGAAGGCAGGCACTTAACTAACTGAGCCACCCAGGTGTCCCTTAGGTTGAGTTTCTAGAAGCAGAGCTCAAGACAGGGATTCTGGGCTAAGTGATTTCTTGAGAGAGGTTCTCAGGAGAAACCAGTAAGGAGGAGATGGAAACAAGTTACAACAGGAAGAAGCCAGGCAAAGATGGCTCAGCTAGAGTCTAACCTCAGCTTGATCCCAGGGGAGCTCTGGAGAGTGAATGGTACTATAGACGCTGTCCCTATTTGAGGCCTGGGAACCAGTCATTGGCTTTGGGTTATCCTGGTGGGGAGGGGGAAAAGGATATGACCACCGGGCTGTTTAGCTGCCAGTGTTCTAAGCAGCTGGGGGTTTAGTCACAGGAAGGACTATTAGAGGTGAAAAAGCTTGAGGTCTGTAAGCTCCGGCTATTTCTCCATGGATTATTTACTTTTGGATAAGGGACCTCTTTCAGAGCTAAAGGAGTAAATCTCTCACTGCAAAATTACGTCATGTTTGGGGAGAAATAAAAATATATATATATTAAAATGCATGTCTTCCCTCCCTATCTGTTCCTCATCTGCCACACGTCTCTACCATTGTAGTCATCACTGTTAGCCTTTTGTGTAACTTTCTTTATTCGTTGTTGTTTTTATTTATTTATTTTAGTAATCTCTACACCAACATGGGGCTTGAACTCACGACCCCCCAGATCAAGAGTTGCACGCTCTTCCCCCTGAGACACCCAGGCACCCCTTGTGTAACTTTCTTGAGTCTCTTTACTCATGTCTAAGCGAACAGGAATAGAAGTATTGTTGTTCTCCAGGTCGTTTTAAATTAGCAGATAGCATTATGCATACTGTTTGGAACCTTGCATCTTCCTTTTTATAATGCATCTGTTAGCTCTTTCTATAATAGGACAACAAAGTTTTCTTTCTCTTTAGCTCTCTAGTATTGTGTCGCACGCATGTACCATAACGTAGGGTATCGATCTGTACTGATGGATGTTTATGCTATTTCTGGTGTTTGGGCACTCAAACACGCTAGGTGGGTGATTTCATATATACGTTATTTCACATATATGCCAACCGATCTGTGGGATAAATTCCCCCAAAATGTCATTGTTAGGGCTAAGGGTATACCCACCATAACACTGATGGACTTGGCAAATTCCCGTCCCACCAGCAACCCGTGAGAGCAGCCTCTCCTCTCCACCCTGCCAACGTCGTTCACCATGGTTTGGGATTTGGGCCAATCTGATAGGCGAGAAGTAGTTTCTCAGTGTAGTTTTGCTTTACACTCTCTCATCCCGTGTGAGAGAAAGATGCTGAACATTTTTTCAGGTGACGAAGGGCCCTTTCTGCAAATTGCCTTGAATGGCCATGTTTCTACTGAGTTGTTGGCCTCTTTTCCTGTCCAACTTCTAGGAGTTTGTTTGTTTGTTTAAAGATACCAGGAAGTTTAACTCTTTGTGATGGAAGCTACTGGCTTTCCTCCCAAGTTGTCATTTATCTTTCAATTTTGCTCATACTGCTTTTTCTCGGCCAAACAGAAGTTTTGTGATTTTTATGCGGTTTGAATTGATCCATCTTCTTCTCTTACGGCTGTGAGAGATTGAGTCGTCGTTAGAAAGGCCTTCCCACTCCAGGGTTATATCGGAATTCTGTCGTGCCTTTTTCTAGGATTTTAATGGTTTCGTTTTATCACGTATAAATCTTTGATCCGTTTGGACTGTTTCCTGGCGTATAGTGGGAGGTATAGATCCAACTTTATCATTTTCCAGATGGCTGACAAGAGATATTTTTTAACAGGGAGCTGGTCCAAAACACACCAGAGAACGCTTTCTTCAGGAAAAGGTCGCGTGCCTCAGCAGAAGGTGTTGCAATTATAGTACGGAGCAGTTTTCTTTAATTAGCAAAGACTCGTTTGTTCAACAAGTATTTACTGAGTGCCCACTGGGTGCCAAGTACTTATCTAGATACTGAGCTCGGGGGAGAATAGACACAAGTCCCTGCCCTCCAGGTGTTCCCATTCTCTTTCCGGGAGACATAAGAAATAAGCAAAACTGTATACGGTAGTAGCTCATAGAAAAATCAAGTTTGATGTTTCAGTTACTATGACCATGTAGCCAACAGTGCCAAAACTTAGGAGTGCTGTGGGTCGGGGCTTTGGACAGGGCACAGAACCCGGCGAGGAGGGGGCTTTTCTCTGCTTTCTGATGTCCAGGACCTGAGCTAGAAGACTTGAAGCCCAGGGCCCAAGAACCCCCAGAAGGTTTATTCACTCCTGGTTAATGGTGGTTAATGGCAGCTGTAGGGCCTTGGTTCCTCCCCGTCCAGTCTCTCTGGGCGGGCTAGTTTGGGCTTCCTCTGGTGCGGTGGGTTCCCAGGAAGAAGGTACTGAGAGACAGAGTCAGGAGGACATATGGCTTAGGAAGATCCCACCTCCGGAGCCCTGCAGGGTCATTTTGTCACGTCTTATCTGTTAAAAGTGAGTTCCTAAGGTGGGTCCATATTGAAGGGGAAGGAGGAATTAATCTCCCTTTTGATGGGAGGAGTGGTTCTAGAAGAGTCTGTGGGACCATACAAATTGCTGTGGCCATTTTTAGAAAATGCAGTCTCTCGCATCAGGCCAGGAGGGCTGGGGTGGGGCTGCACAGGTGATGGTGGTAGAGATTATTGGCGTTTTATGTGGGGAGCAGGGACGCGTGCCTGGAAGAAGTGTGGGAGCATGTGCTGTGGTTCCTCGGTGGAGACGTTCCAGGCACAGGGAACAGCAAAGGCAAAGAAAGCTCTGGGAAAGACCGAGGCTTTTCCACTGAATGAACTGGGAAACCATTGAGAATTTTGAGCAGAGGAGTAACGTGATCTCACTTAGGTTTTAATGGGCTTGCTGTGGCTGCTGTGAGAACAGATTTGGAGGTGGGAGGCACGGGTGGAAGTGGGGAGACCAGTTAGGAGGCCACTGCAAAAATCAAGATGGGACAAGATGAATGCTTGGGGTAGGGCCCCAGTGCAGGAGGTGGGAAGAACTTACAGATAGAGCCGACTGGGTTTCCTGATGAACCGCATGTGGGTTAATGGCCAGCCCACACGGACTGGTTTGTCTGGGACACTTCTAGTTTATGTCATGAAAGGCATGGCACTCTAGTTATGAGAAGAAAGCGCGGAGTCAGGAACGGCTTTCAAGTTTTGGGCCCGAGCGTCTGGAAGCATCGTGGTGCCATTTACTGAGATGGAGTGACTGCACATCTCTGGTTGGGAGGAATCAGAGATGGCCCCGGGGTCTCCTGAGCACGAGGACAAGGTGAGTAGATGGTGGGTGTCTGGGACAGAGGTGGGATGTGAGTGTTCCTTGACCAGAGCAAGATGAATAAAGATGAATCCAGGAGGCTGGCCACGATCATCTGTGGCCGTGAGAAGAGCCCTGGGCAAGCAAGCCAGTGCAGAAGCTGGGGCACGAAGAAGAAACCCTCCCCCCAATGAAGAATAAGAAGGAGTTGCCTAGGAAAGGGGGATGCGGTGAGAGGTGGTGGGGGTCCTTGGAATAAAAATCTTTCTCAGATGTACCTCCTCACGTTAAACAGAGCCCGGAGCAAGCACAGTCCGACCTTTTGGAAGTGACTTAGCTGTCATTCCACATGTGGCCTGCCATCAGACCACGTGGGGGGCGTGGCCTCCGTGGGTCACAGGCCCACATTGGGACTGCTGGGCTCTGCACCTGCTCGGTGCATTTGGCGTTTTCTGCCTCCCCTTACTGGCAGGTGTCACTTTCCCTCTTGCCCTGGCAGAGGCCCTCTCTCTTCAAACTGGATCTTTCCCGGCCACACTTGCTCGATAACCGGCTTATCGAGCTCACTAGAATCGTAAAATGAGGGGCTGTCCTGTGACCTTTAGTCACTACTGAGGTTACTCTGAAGGCTTTTTTCCTTTCTTCTTCTTTTTCCCTGGATAACTGCTTACTGGAAGGTAACTTCTAGATAAGCGCAGTCTAGCTCTAAAAGTTAGTTGGTTGCCAAATCGATCCATTCCTTCAGTATTTATCAGACAGTCTCCCCGGGGGCCGTGCGCTAGATTCACCGATTATTCTTCTAATGGCACATATGAGCGGCGGGCCCACAGATAGAATGGACAAAACCCCCGGCGTGTTTCAAGTGTACGTGCTAGGGGAGAGAGGAGACAGTAGCTAAGAGAAATGAGTCATAGTCCCAGATGAAGATGGTGCTGAGTGCAGGGGGAGAATACCGGGACAGAAAAGTGGCAGGGAGAGAGCAAGGGGAGGAGCCACAGTTAAATAGTGTGATCCCAGGAGGCTGAAGTGAGACGCTGAGGGGAAGCCTTGACCCAGTCGGGCCTGCCGTGGCCTCACATCGCGTGCTTCCTGTCACACTATAGCTGCTCCCAAGTCCCTTTGTAGGGCCTGCACCACTGAGGTGGTCTGGCCTCCAGTTGCCTGTGGGCCCCAGGGTTCACTGCCCCGCTCCTCACATGGTGGACTCTACTCTCCTCACACACCCCAAGCCCGCTCCTTTGTATGGCCGTGGATCGCTGACTGTTTCACTCATCCCCTCTCTTCTGGGGTCTGCTCCCATGTACCCCAGTCACTGAGCCCTGCCTCCCAGTGCCCACCACCCCATGCAGCCCCCTGCACATACACACTGAATCTATGTCAGCCTGTGGCCCACTGTAACCGACAGAATGTGCCAGAAGGGAGGCCGTGCCAACTCAGGGCCTGAGCCTTAAGATGGCCTGGCACCTGCTTTTGAATCTGGGAAGCCCTGGGATGCTGTGGGAGAAGTCTGGCTACTCTGCTGGCAAGGCCAGGTGGAAGGGCCATCTGGACAGGCCACCTGGGCAGGGAAAGGCCCTGAGACTACCTGGAGACAGGGGCCCGGGTGTGCTGACATCCCAGCGGGGCCCAGCCTTCTTGCCATCCCCTCAGACGTGTGAGTGAGTCGTCTTGGACATTCCCGCTCAGAGAGGCCTCAGAAGACAACACCCCCAGCAAAAATCTGTGATGAACAGAGGAACCACCCAGCTGGGCCCAGTCGGTCCACAGCATCACGGGAGATAAGGCGAAGACTGTTGTTTGAAGCACTTCGATTTGGAGTGGTTTGTCCTGCAGCAGTAGGCACCTGGAACATTCCCTGACCTCCCAGCTCAAGCCACGATCTCTGTCCCTTCCCTACCTCTGCTTTTCCTTTACTCCCTCTCCCAGTTCCTGACATTAGTATGGGCATTTTTTACTGCCAGCTCTCCCTCCCCCAAACATGATCTCCACAGGGTGGGACATCTTCTTCCATAGGCTCCCAGCTTTATTCCTGGAGCTCAAGATGGTGCCTAGCTAGTCACAGGGGCTCTGTGAATGAATAACTCGTGAATGAAGGAATAACAATGAATGAACATGTTGAATGAAATGTAATAAGTATCCACTCTTCTGAGATCAGAACATTCTTGGTTTCAGAAGGGCCCTTTTCCTCTGAGGAAGAGCAGCCCATCTCCAGCACAGGGGGGCACATGCTGTCCCATGAGGTACCTCCTGCCATTGACTAGGCATGAAATCAACACATTTTTGTTGAACTCTTTTGACATGAAATGCTGACTGGAAGACTAAAATGAACATTTAAAAATAAGCAGCAACTTTAAACAACTCCAGTTCTGTGTTTGGGAATCCCCCCGCCATGTCCCCAAAGAGGGGGCAAGAAGCAGGAGCTGATGCAAAGCCAGGCTTAGGAAGGGGTGAAGAGCACCCAGGGGCCAGGTGGGAGGACAGAGGGGAGGGCCTCTCCCCTGCTCCTCATGACTCCCAGGGCCCACCCTGCCTCGCCCCACCCCGCCCCATCCCTCTACTCTGTACCAACTGGGGGGGGAGGGGCCTCTGGTCTCCGGGAGTCCTGCCTCCCAGGTGAAGGGGCAGATTGGTGTGGTCCCCATGGTCCGTACAGTTGCTATTTCGGTTCTCTCCTCTGTTCCATTGGCCTGACATTTTCTCAACTGATTCCAAGCCCAGTGCACCATTTTAGCTGACGTGGGTGAGCGTTTCGTGGGGACAGCAGATGGATGGGATGACAAATAGCAGGATGGTGGGGACAGCTGCGAAGGGCTTTTTCCTGTGCCAGAGCCGTTGGCTGTGCACGTGCTCCAGCGTAGTCTAGACACTGCGGAAGCCGCAGCATGTGCTCAGGGACAGCGGGCGAGCTGGATTCCATTTCTTTCTTTGCGGCTAAGCGTCCCCCTCTACCTCCAGTCGGCCAGCTCACCCACTGTCCCAGAAGCAGACCCCGAAACCGTAGTTCATTTGACCCCAGGGGGTGTGACTGGGTGGCTCGGAAGTGAACCAGGGGAGAGGAGAAAGGCTACAGGGGTGTGGTGTGACCCCGTGTGAGAACAGGTGACCGCTGTGGGCACCTGGGTGCCCACAGAGCTGTCCCACCCAAGGGATGATGTTCATCCACCAACTTCTGTTTCTCCTTAGCCAACAGGAGGTGGGTGGGTGTGCCCAGAGGCCCTCAGTCCACAGAACTTAGGCCTGCCCTGCAGCTAGACCAAACTTTCAGGTAGTTCTCAGGTTCCTAGAAGCCCTCTGTCTGAGTCTGGGCTGCTGGAACAGTGCACCATAGACCAGGGAGCTTGCAAACAATGGGGATTTCTGTGTCACCATTCTGGGGGCTGGAGGGCAGAGATCAGGGTGCTCCCATGGTTGGGTTCTAGCAAGTGCCCACTCCTGCCTGGGTGGCAGGCTACTGTCAACTTCTGGTATTCTGGTGGAAAGAGGGCAAGCCAGCTCTCTGGCTTCTTCCGGGAAGGGCACTAATAATTCTACTCACAGGGCTCCACCCTCGTGACCTAATCACCCCCCAAAGGCCCCCGATTCCCAGTCCCATCACACTGGGATTAAGGGTTCTACATATGAATTTGTGGGCAGGAGACACCAACCTCCAGCCCATGGCGCCCATCAGGTACAGTAAGCCCTGAGGTGGCACAGGAAGGACCAGACAGCATTTGCTGTCCCCTGAGCAGCACTGCCTGTCACCTGCCCCAGTCAGATGCTATGCATATGAAGCTGGATCCTTGCTCATAGTCTAGTGGGGGAGATGGTTACAAAGTGGATCGGTGAACACAGATGCAAAGGCCTGTGTCGAAGGCTGTGGGAGGCAGGTCACCACTGAGGATACCGGAACATTTGCAGAGCAGGGAACAGCAGTGGGGGCTTGAGAACCAGATATGAATTTGGGGTTACATACGTGTACTACTGCACTTGTATGGTGGTGACTGCTTTCAGGGGTGTTGGACGCCTGGAATTCCACTCAGTGAACTGTGCCTGGGTCTTCAGCACAGAAGGCTACACTGGGAGGGGGCCGAGGCCACTCAGTCAATGCTATGGTTACTCCTGAGGTGCCAGGCTAGAAGGGAGGGCTGGCTGATGGCCCTGGCAACAGATCAGAGGGTCCCGGGGTTGTAAGGTGGTTGGGAGGCCCCTGGCACTCTCTCCCTACCCGGGCTCTACGACTGGTTGGCTCCTTGATTTTAAGACCACACGGGAGGGCAGTGTGCCAACACTTTGTCATCTGCCCTGTGCCTGGTGGCTGACAGGCCACCTCTCCCCTCCTCTATGGCCCAGCGGCCCATCTCCTCGTGCCCACCTCTTCATGCCTAGTCTCAGGGAATATGCTTATTATCTGCTCTGCTTAGATAGTACTTTATAGATGGAGAAGCACTGTGACATACAGGCTCATGATTGTCTTTACAGCAACTCTCTGAGGCAGGTAGGATGTTCCTGACTACAGCTGAGGAAACCACGGTCTCCCATATGTCAATCATTTGTGTCAAGATTATATGGCTGGGAAGTGGCAGGTCCATGAGGTGCCCTTGGGTCTTTGCCCCAGGTCCCCTTTGTCTCCCTCCTCTTCTTACCCTTCTTACCCTTACCTTCTTAGCCTTCATGAGGGTGGGAAGCAGTTCTCTCCTTGTCTCTGGTCTGCCCTGGTGTTTCCTAAATGGCTTCAGACCCATTTTATGTGCCGCTTTGGAGATAACACAGCGGAAGAATCATCCATCCTGCTGGTTGTACAGAGAAGGAAACCTCTGCAGATTTTCTTTGGCATATTTTTCCTTGGAAACCCCCTCTTTTTTTCTTAAGAAGTGGGGACAGAGGGAGAGAAGGAAAGAGAGAATCTCAAGCAGACGCCACTAAGCCCAGACCCTGACAAGGGGCCTGATCCCACAACCCTGTAACCCTGACCTCAGCCGAAATCAAAGAGTCGGCTTCTTAACTAACCAAACCATGCAGGTGTCCCTTGAACATGATCTTTAACAAAGAGATAGCAGGCCTCAGATTTGGCCTTTGGAAAGCAAGAGAGCTGAGTTAGAGTTAATAGCACTGCTTTGTTTTCACTGTTATTTATTTTATGGTTGCCTTCAATTTATGGCAAGCACAGCCTGTTTTTATTGTGGTAATGAGATAAAGTTTGCCTTTGAAATAAAATTCTTTTTTAAAGATTTTGTTTATTTATTTGAGAGAGAAAGAGAGCGTGAGAGAGCATGGAGGGGTGGAGAGAGGGAGAGGCAATTTCCCCACTGAGCAAGGAGCCTGATGCAGGACTTGATCCCAGAACTCTGGGATCATGACTTGAGCTGAAGGCAGATGCTTAACCGACTAGGCCACCCAGGCACCCCCAAAATAAAATTATTTAAATAAAAAGAGTGAACTTGTTTAAAGAAAAATATTGTGTAAATATGAGTCTAAGTAGTCCTCAAAGACAGCAAAAATCCTGGTAGTGGCTGCAAGGGACTTAAGTTTAGGAAATATTAGTACCCAGTAGGAATTAAACTTGATCATTGTTCATTATCACAATAAAATAGCTACTATCGGGGTATCTATTCTATGCCAGGGGCTTCAAATTTGTTATTTCTAAAGATTTTATTTATTTATTTGACAGAGAGAGAGAGAGATCACAAGTAAGCAGAGAGGCAGGCAGAGGGGGAGGGGGAAGCAGGGTCCCTGCTGAGCAGAGAGCCTGACTGGGGGCTCTATCCCAGGACCCTAAGATCATGACCCCAGCCGAAGGCAGAGGCTTAACCCACTGAGCCACCCAGGTGCCCCTAAATTTGTTATTTCTTTCTTTCTTTCTTTTTTTTTTTTTTTAAGATTTTGTTTATTTATTTGATAGAGAGAGACAGAGTGAGAGAGGGAACACGAGCAGGGGGAGTAGGAGAGGAAGAAGCAGGCTTCCCGCTGAGCAGGGAGCCCGATTTGGGGCTCAATCCCATGACCCTGGAATCATGACCTGAGCTGAAGGCAGATGCTTAACAACTGAGTCACCCAGGCACCCCTAAATTTGTCATTTCTAATCCCTATAAAAATTCTGTGGAGTTGTTGTTGTGTTGTCCATTTACTGATGAGAAAACCAAAGCTCAAAGATTTCCTGTAACTTGCCTGAGTCACCCTGTCAGCTTGGTAGACTGTAAAAATGCACTCAGGTCTTCACTTCCCTGGATCCACACCCTCTTTGCAATGTGACTTTTTGGCTTCACTCATCAAGAGGTGATAAGTGTAATTAACAGCTGCCCTGCTCATCCCCCCACCCACCTCCGGAATCTTGGCTTGGTCACATGACTTGCTTTGGGCATTGGGGCATCGGGGAACACGGCCCAGATAGGCTTGGAAAGCACAGTGCACTGGGGCATAGTCTTTTGCAGCTCCTGGGAACCCCTCCACCACTGCCTTCTGAGCGAGCCAGGCTGCTGGAGGACAGGAGATGTAGGGCCAGGCATCACCATGGCCCTAGCTGGTCCTGAGCTAGCCATGGGCCATCCTAGATGGTCCTGCCCCTAGCGGAGTCCCTACACCAGAGCCTGTTGACTCATGAGAAATAAGTTTTAAGCCACTAATGACGGGGTGATTCTTAACACAGCAGAGCTAGCTGATGGTGTTGGCAATGGGGGAAGAGCTAGGATTTCACCTGGTTTGTTCTCTCACTCTCGTCTTTCCCATTCCAGCAAATAACACCCACCTGCTCCAGCCCCGAACCAAAGAGCTACCTTAATACCTCTTCCTCAACCCTACTCATCCCAACGGCCAGGCAAGCCTCCCAAAGTACATCTCAAATCTGGCTCTTACCCAGCATTTCCTGCCACCTCTCTTGCCCCAGCCACCATCAGCTCTCGTCCAGACCATGAGTCAGCCAACTTCTGTACAGGTCCAGATAGCAAATATTTTAGGCTTTGTGGGTCATAGAGCCTTCGTTGCACATACTTAATTCTGCAGCCCTAGACAACATGTAAATAAGTGGGGGTCGCTGTGTTCTAAGAATGCTTTATTTTTAGACACTGAAATTAGAATTTTTATCATTTTCTTGTGTCATTGAGTCCACTTTTGATTTTTTTTCAACTGTTTCAAAATGTGAGCAACAATTGTTAGCTCACAGCCTGCACAGAAACAGGCAGCAGGCCAGATTCGATGTCTGCCTGATTCTGAGATTCGGGATTTCTACACTACGTTGTCTCCTCCCCTGTAGCGTTGGTGAGACTTAAGGGGAGACAGGGGTTCAGTCCCAAGCACTTTGAAGATGAAGATCTGGCTGAACAGAGGAAGGGAAGTTATTTCAGGCAAAGGTATCCACACGAATAACAGCTTAGAAATGGGCAGGAGCCTGGTGCTGAGGGACAGTCTAGATCAGCCTGAGTGAGTGGTTCTAATCACAACTGACCTTTGCTTGTTGTTGTCGAGACTGTTTTCTTTCTTCAACTTGTAATATCCCATTATTTTAGTAACGGTACTTAATTAAATACATGTTGTATAAACTTTTCAGTGACATTGCTTTACTTATACCTTTATCTTCCATGGAACATTTTTGTACAGAGCTTTAAAAATGTACCTATGTGGGGTCCCTGGCTGGCTCAGTCGGTTAAGCCAGCTCAGGTCTGGGATCAAGCCCTGCATAGGGCTCTCTGCTCAGTGGGGAGCCTGCTTCTCCCTCTCCCTCTGCTCTTTACCCCCACTTGTGCTGTCTCTCAAACAAATAAAATCCTTAAAAAGTAAGTAAGAAGTGTCTATATCTTTGATGCTTAACCTCTAACATTGCCATGCCCTTTTAAATCTTTGTAGACGATGATTTGAAAAGTCTTCACAGCAGACAGTCTAAGTCCCGGGTTTAGAAGGACGGTTAATTGGGACCCTGCTCAGCCCTCTGTGGGGGTTTGAGGGAATGGGGCTGGTGCAGGCACTTGACCACCTCTCCAATGGGGAGTCGGGATCGCTCAAGGAGAGCCCGCCCTGCTGGGAGCCACAGTCTCCCAGTTTGTAAATAGTCTTGTTCCTAATTTATCTTGTTCCTCTTTTCTGAGCCAGTGACCCAGATTCCTTGGGCTGTGAAGCCGCACGCACAGGGTTGCGCAGACGGGTCTCCATGTTGCCGTATTGGAAAAAAATGAGGAGAAAATCATGAGCTGCTTAAAAATGGGGGAAGATAATAGAACCCTCACACAGTGGAATTAAAGCAGCCAGACCCGCTGTAGTGACAAAGTACCCCAAGCTACATGTAGGTCCACCCAGATTTGGCGTGTGCCATGTAAGTGCAGCTTACTGTTCCCACCACTAGATGGCAGTCCCGTCTTAAAGCAAGTTTTACTCAAGCAATCATGCTGCCCAAGATAAAAATTAAGTTTTCAACCCATGATGTTAGCCAAAAAAGGGGAAAAAAAAGTCTAATAACTCTTGTTAGTGATTATGGGGGAAAGCGGGGAATGTCAGCAAGCACTGGTGGAAGCGGAAGTGAATAGCACTATTTTGGAGGCATTTTTAGAGTCACTTTCATGCTGCACACACCATGTGACCCAGCCCCAACATGTCTGGATTTGATCATTTGAGGATGATGATGGCTAATGTTTATTTTGTCCCGACTATGTGCCCTACAGGACCTGCCTTAAGTGCTTACATCATCCAGTCCTCCCAACTCCATGTGGGCAGGCACGTTTATTTCCCTCCCCATTTACACTGGGGGCATCCAGGCACCCAAAGTTCAGGCAGAGAGCTCTCTTACTAGAGAGCTAGTAAGTAGCAGAGCTTACCCGCTCGCCCTGCTTCCATCCAGGGCATGTGCCTCGTGTACACCAGGAAACACACACACACACACACACACACACACACACACACACACACACACACGGGTGTTCACTGCCACAATGTCCGCTAGCCTAACCCTGCTGATGAGACAAGAAAGCCTGAGGGAATATACTGGAAAGCACGTAAGGCCATGCACTAGATCTAGAAGTGGTCAACCCGGCAAAAACAAATGTGGAGACAAAGCAAGCAACTATCAAAAAGACAGGAAGCAAATCTGCATATTATTCATGGAGACCAGCATGGAGATTCAAAGTATAAAAGGATACACTGGAAAGATACATACCAAATTTATGATGGTGTGTCAGGGTTGAGGGAAATAAGACAAGAGAAACAAAAGACAAGGACTTTTAAACTTATCTGTAATGTGCTATTATTTTCTCTTTCCTTCTGTCTCCAGAGCAAAAAGGCAGCAGCTCAAACCCTATTCTAATCCAGAGTATCTTTTCTTTTTTTTTTTTTTTTTTTAAGATGTTATTTATTGGGGCACCTGGGTGGCTCAGCTGTTAAGCGTCTGCCTTCAGCTCAGGTTATGATCCCAGGGTCTTGGGATCGAGCCCCACATCGGGCTCCCTACTCTCTGGGAGGCCTGCTTCTCCCTCTCCCACTACCTCTGCTTGTGTTCCTGGTGTGTCTATCTCTCTGTCAAATAAATAAATAAAATCTTAAATAAAAGATTTAAAAATCTTTTATTTCTTAAAATCTTAAAATCTTTAAGATCTTAAATAAAAGATTTTATTTATTTTTTTTAAGATTTTATTTATTTGACAGAGAGAGATCACAAGTAGGCAGAGAGGCAGGCAGAGAGAGAGAGAGGGGGAAGCAGGCTCCCCGCTGAGATCACGACCCAAGCTAAGGCAGAGGCCTAATCCACTGAGCCACCCAGGTACCCCTGGACCATCGTTTTATGACTGGATCCTCACAAATGCGCTCCTCAAACCTGACAACTGTTATTGTCAAGCAACCATACAAACCTTTTGCTCCATCAGGGGCATCTCCCCAAGAGAGCTTTTCTCAAGCTCCCTTCTATATAGTGTAAATCTCTTGAGGTTCCATACCTTCGACTTCCTGCAGCAGCACAAACCTGTAGGCCTCTGAGGTTGGAAAGAAGGGAAGGAGGAGGAGGTAGGGAGTGTTCTGTCTTGTGCTTAGTAACTGACTTAAGACAGTGGTTCTCTTTAGGGCACCAGCTCCAAACCACTGAAGTGTTTCTTTAAGTAAAGTTCCAACTATTCCTTTGCTTCACTTGTGTGTGTGTGTGTTGGGGAGTGGTGGTGGAGAGGAAGGCAGGTTATAATCAAATGTTTAATTGCTCAGGTGGAAAGACAGTGACTCAAACAAATTACCCCTCTCTAACCCCATTTAAAGCCGGTAGGCAAATTGGTTACCTAGAAACACAATGACTTACAACTAACCCTCTTCCTGTACTTACCAGAGTCAACACATATGAAGAACACGTGTCATATGGTGACAAGTTTTCCTAGAACTGTAATAGGTTTATAGAGGTTAATGCTCTCCAATTAAAAGGGGATAATGGCTCTGAGCAAGAAGTCAGGTCTGGGAGGGGGGGAGGATGGGAAGAGGGAAGATACAACTTTTTTGTATAAAATTGAAAATTGGTTTTTAGTGCCAGCCAGCATGCAGCTTTTGTCAGCTGCTGAATGCACTAAGAATGTGCAGAGCTGCAGAGGAAAAGGGTATGTGGATAGCTCTTAACCTAATGGATTGTCTCAAAGCCCAAGACTGTAATACTATATGCTATGAGGGAGCCTCCTCACAAGAGCAATTTCTACCTCTAAAAAGTATTGTAGGGGCACCTGGGTGGCTCAGTCACATGTCTGTCTGCCTGGGCTCAGGTCTTGATCCCGGGGTCCTGGGATCAAGTCCCACATTGGGCTCCCTGCTCACTTGAGGAATCTTCTCCCTCTCCCTCTGGCCTACCTGCTCTTCCTCCCTTGTGTTCTTGCTCTCAAAATTTTTTTTATATTTTATTTTAAAGGTTTTTACTTGTTAGAGAGAGAGCACAGCTGGGAAAGTGGCACACAGAAGAAGCAGGCTCTTTGCTGAGCAAGGAGCCTGATTGATGCAGGACTCATCCCCAGGACTCTGGGATCATGACCTGAGCAGAAGGCAGACGTTTAACTGACTGAGCCACCCAGGCAGCCCTCAAATAAACAAACATTTAAAAAAATATATTTTAATTATCCTCATTTAGAGAATCCCTCATGACAAATCGTGTTTCATTTCACTGGATTTTAATATGCCACATCACTTAGGGGAACAGGTGGTATCCACAACTTAGTGATATACATGGTAATTTTTTTTTTTTTAAGATTTTATTTATTTATTTGACAGAGAGAGATCACAACTAGGCAGAGAGGCAAGCAGAGAGAGAGAGAGAGGAGGAAGCAGGCTCCCTGCTACGCAGAGAGCCTGATTTGGGACTCGATCCCAGGACCCTGAGATCATGACCTGAGCTGAAGGCAGAGGCTTAACCCACTGTGCCACCCAGGCGCCCCTATACATGATAATTCTTAAGAAGTTGTCTCGTTTAGAAACTCAGATTTGGCTTTCTCCTCCTATGACTTAGCTGGGAAAATAATTTCTCATTGACATTTCCCTCTCAAGAGGATTGAGACTTCTTAAATGGGTGAGATCTGCGGAATATCAGGATTGTAGTAAGACACTGGTGTTCTTAAGTCTTTCCAGGAAGCCTGCCCAGGGATTAACTTTGGTTGTTCTCATACAACCTTGTCTGCCTGGTCAGACTCTGAGGGTCTTCCATGGGACTCTTAATGCCATTAGCTTGGGAGAGTTGGTGCAAAGCGCCAGGTCCAAGGTGTATTTCTGTGAACCCTAGGAAACTATTATAATGCTCAGGGTCCTGGGATCAAGCCCTGCACTGGGCTCTCTGCTCAGCAGGGAGCCTGCTTCCCCTTGCCTCTCTGCCAAATTGTGATCTCTCCCTGTGTCAAATAAAATCTTAAAAAAAAAAAAAAAAAGTGCTGTCTTGCTGGAACTGGTCTCCTTAATTTTGGAGGGAGGCTTATTAAAGCAGTCTGGGAAAAATCTGCTCTTACAACTTTTAATGATCTCACTTGACTTTTGACTTTGGAAATGACAGGCTATGTGAATGTCTGCTGCTTGAAGAGAATGCAGAGGTGTGTATGAGTGAAAGCTCCCCTGCAATCCTCCTTCCTCCTACCTGAAGCTTACTTTCCTTGCCAGGTAGCCATCGCAGAGGATGCCTCCTTCCTGTACGTACTTAAGTAGAATTCACACCAAAGCTACTAGGCCAGTGGCAAAACTGAATTCTGAACTTCTCAATACAAAATCTAAACATTTTCCAGGTTTACAAAATTACTCTATAAACACATTAATTTAAATAAAAAGAAACAGAACCAATAGCCTCATTACTTTACTCATGTTATATTTTATTTCTTATAATTAATGGCTAACTAAAGAAAAAACCTGTAGCACCCTACTATTTTAAAGACCACAAATGTAACTTATGTGCTATCCCATTCCATAAAACAGGGAGCCTTCCCCCAAAGCTATAGTGTGCATTTATTTATTAAGTTTCCCTAACCCAGTGACAACCAATACTTTTTGTTACTTATCAAACACACAAAAATTACTGTTCTCCCCAGCTGAAGAATCTCACAAATGATACTTATTCTTTATGTACATGGTTCATTGACTCACACCAGAACAGAGCTACTAAAATATCCATAATTACAAAGCTCAGACTGGAGTCTGGCTACTCCTGGGGGTTATTCACTGGTATGTTAAGCAGGATTGTCAACCATGTGAAAAATGCTCCATCTTTCCAGAGAGCAATGTTTTACCTGTGGCTAAGGAATCACATTACATATGAGAAAGAATACATTTTTAAAAAAATGTTAAATGGAAGCTGTTTTCCCCCAAGTGAAATATATAGAAATCCTCAACATATAAAACTAGTTTTAGGAAATCACACTGGTCGTAGAAGTGGGCCGATGCGATTTCTCCCTCCACACACAGCTGGGGGCTTGTGACCCCTTCCCTCCTGGGGTACCCTGGGGAACTTCTTGCATGCCAAGCCTCAAGCCCTCCAATCTCAATTCAAGGACTGGACATCCTGCTCAGGAACCCGTTATAGAGGGGAGTCCAAGAGCCACCAACGTGGTGAGAATCCTGCTTTGCTTTTCCAGGTAAATGATAGACCATGCTTACTTGTGCTTCTTTTATGTGCTCAAGTCCAACCCTTAACATCTAAACTTCTCTGGCTTTTTGATCTTTTTGGTTGTAATAGATTTCAACAAATACTTCCACTTGGGTTATGTAGCTTTCAGATCCTGTGGCATCTCTACCTTAAGCAGCAATAAATCTTCCCAAATTGTGAGGAACTACTGAATGTTCCCAGACATCATTCTGTCCCTTAATCTGGTTTCTGAACATTCTGGTTCTTTTCCTTCTTCGTGTATTCTTCTAGTCGAAGAAGCCACTTGGTCCAGTACTGGGAACAGAGCTCAGTGTCCATGAAATGTGGGTGAGCAGGGGATCCATCTTTGTAGGCTACCACGATTAAGCCACAATGAACCTAGGAAGAAACACAGGCCAGTTCCAATTTATACAGTAGGCCCAGAGTTGAGGTTCATTTCCTTCTTGCTCTAGGGCAAACTCAGAATAAAACAATCTACAGTAATAA